>JANAVB010010796.1:1625510-1744366 GCA_029216955.1 Iris pallida | reverse complement strand
TATATATATATATATACAAAACAACATATATATATATAATAATACATATATATACAAAAAAATGTATATATTAAACAAAAAGAAAAGAAAAGAAAAAGAAACAGAAAAAAGAAAAAGAACAGAACAGAAGGGGGGCTCGAACCCGAGCTGCGCAGGGGGGGTTTAGTTAGTCGGCTGGCCAGGGGTCAGCCCTGGCTTGTGTTAGGGATAGGACTTAGGTTAATTTTATTAGGTTTTAAGTGATTTAAGATTAAAAAATAATATAACACGTCCTGTGTCCTGACAGTTAGGGACACAGGTATTAACGTGTCTGGGTTGATTCGACACGAATTTACGTGTCCAGGTCCACGCTCGTGCTCGCCAGGACACGGCGAACACCCATGCCCAACACGAGACACACACTACACAAACAGCATTGCTACTCACGTGTCCAACAGTCGGGGGGGGTTTGAGTATGCTGGCCGGCGGTGGAGACGTCGGGACGGCGGCGCTCCGGTGGCGCTGGGGTCGTCTCGGCAGGGCACGTTGATTGGTGGTGGTGGTTGGTGACGACGATGGCTGTGGAGGTGCACTGGGGGTCGCCGGAGTTAGGGTTAGGGTTTAGGTTTGTCGGGGAAGAAAGGGGGGTTGGGGTGGTCATGGTGGTCGGTTAGGGTTAGGGTCGAGTCTGGGGAGAGGAGGGGAGTTTAAATAGGGGCTTAGGTCGGTCCTAGGTCGGTCGGGGCAGCCGGAAATGGCGGGGGCAGCCGACGTCGAGTCGTCGGTCAGCGGAGTGGGTGAGGAGAGAGAGAGTCTGGTCGTGGGGGAGGGTGTTGGGTAGGTTAGCATTTAGGTCCTCCTAGATTTAGGAATTACACAAAGGCTTTAACAGAGTATGAATGCAAATATAATTTGCATTCCACATATTAAAACAATTTAAATAATTACAAAACTGTATTAAAACAATTATATTAATTGTAAATTGATATTAAAACATTTAAATAAATTACAAAATGATATTTTAATATATAAAACTCATTTAAAAATTATTTAAAAATTCTAGAAAAATTCCTAAAAATCTAAATAATTATTTTAAGGCTAAATTGACACTAAAAATTAATTAACACTAATTAAAATAAAATTTGAAAAACAGGGGCTTACAGATGAAGATCTCACTTTTCAACTCAATAACTCTAACACAATTTGTGGATGGCAAATGAAAGCTTTGTAGAGTTATTTGTGGATAGGCTTTGGTGGTTTAGAAATTTCTAGGCTCAAAGCATCAACCTTGAATGAAGGGGTTCAAGGCTATTTATAACCAAAGCATTGAAAAGAGCTCAAGACAACTTTTCAGTCTGCGAACCGGCATATCGCCGGTATGAACCGGCATACCGGTGGTATACCGGTCTGGAATGCAATGGCTAGAAATATAGCCGTTGGGATCATTAATTGCTCGAATTTTCGACCTTTGGAATTTCAACGTTACTGAACCGGTATACCGTCGGTATGAACCGGTATGCCGTCGGTATGCCGATTTTATAGACAAAAACTTTCTGTGAACAAAATCGGTATACCGTCGGTATGGACCGATATACCGTCGGTATGCCGGTTTTCATCCGAAAATGATCCTGGGCTAGTTTTTACCCTAGCTTTCGATTTTACCATCCATTTTTTGTGTTTACAAATATTCCTAAGACTCATTACAGACTCCAGAAATACTGTAGCAAGTGCAGGCTTATTCAGAGTCTTGAAATGATGATGGCATGGCATGGCTTCTTTCCTTGATAGAAGTTGGCTTTTTCCCTTGGCGGCAGCTGTCCAAAGATATCCAGTTTATGAAAACTGAATACCTTTCGGAAGCTTCGCCCCCGAACCCTCGACGAGGGACGCTGCCCCCTCGACCCCTTTCTGCTGACCGGGCAGCGGAATCCCCGAGTGCGTGGCTCCGGAGATGTCGTCGGGAGGTTCAGAGAAATCTTGTGGGATCCGTCATCTTTGGCCCACCATGATTTCTTCATTGCATATGTCTACATTGATCTTGCTTATTTCGTTTCTGCATGTACATGTTAGACGAACAAAGCAATATACGTAGTAGCAAGTATGATAAGTTCAATGCACACTAGGACAATGCTGATTTTAAGTATAAGTGCTAAGGTGATAGCATAAATGTTAGTGATATCATAATGATAAAACTTTAATTGAATGACCACAATCAAAAACATAGTTTTAATTTTGGCAACCCGATTAAATTTAAGATAGATAAGCTCATATCACTAAAATGTAAACCAATAGGCACATATAACCAAAGGTATAAGTATAAGTAGAAATGCTATAGCGATAGTATGAAGATCAGTGATAATGAAATGTTAAACTTAACATATTAGCCATATTCAAAAATATGATACAATTATTGGGCCAACACACTACTCTCTTTGTTGCCAAGGCACAATCTGTTCAAGCTATTGCTAAGGGGCAGTCTACCCATATTGCTGCCAAGGCGCAACCAGTAGCCTATATTGCTAGGGTGCAACCAGTAGCCCATAGCACTGTGGCGCAACCCAAGCAATCAGTTGTTCAGGCACAGTCTGCTGTTCTGGCGCAACCCAAGGGAACTAGTCTTTTGGCTATTCCCTCTTCCAATTCTCCAGTTCTGAACTTGGAGAAATAATGTTCTAGTACCAAAACTAGACAGAACAAAGAGAAGGGTCCTTTAATATTTCCTCAACTGGCACAACCTGTGCCTAAAGTGGTCCCACAACAAAACAGAGGGAAACTCTTCTTAGCTAACCCTCTACAAAATAAAGGAAAGCACCCTTTGGCCTTTTCTAAAACTTTCCTAGTTTATGACTCAGAGGAAGATATGTCAGATTCCACTCATTTAAACAGAGGTCTTCAGATCTCTGCTATGGAAAAGAATACTGATCAAATAGGTGTCTTGCCAACCCCTATGGGGGCTAGTCAAGATCGTCCAACCTTACAAATTTTAAGATCCAAGCAAGGAAAGTTAATAGTATCTCAAACAGAGACACCTGGAGCAGAATTCTCTGATTTACGTGCTTATTTCAATAGGCATCCGTCAATATCAACTTCGGTGAAACGCAAAAATTTTATGCCAAAGGCTGCTCTGTACCAGAAACCAAAGTTTGAAAAGAATGACCCAATCACTTATGCTAATAAGTTAAGTACCTCTTTGTACACTAAGGGAACTAAAATCTGAAAATAGGAGGCATGTTCCTAACATCATTAAGAAATATGTTCCTCTGACTTCTTCTCGTCCTGTAGTGGTAACTGATCTCCGAGAATGTCTTACAAAAAGACGAAAGATTACAGGGATATCTCCTTCACCTCCAAATCACTCTTCAGATCGCCACTGCCTTCATAAAGTAGTCATCAAGTGTTGTTTCCAATCAGCTAGATGATCCGTCTTTGATCGTTTGAACTATGTTTCAACTCCTGAACCTGTAACAGAAGATGAAGACGAGCCATTATATGCTTCTGTCAACATGACTTCCTAAGGTACTGGGGGTAGAAAACGTCCAAGACGTAATGTGTCCCGTAATTCTAGTCAGCAATATATAGATCGGATTCATGCATCCAGTGAAGGGGTCTTTCAATACACCAGATCAAGAAATTAAAATTTGAACCAAGGTGTCTTTAATCAAGAAGATCTCCCTATCACTCATCTAGGAGAGGACTCTTTATCTGAGTTTGATGCAGATAGTGAAAGTTCTGAACAAAATATTTCGTCAATAGCAGCTAGAGAAGTGACGGCATATGATATTACAGAAGATCAAGACACTTCTAGTCCGGCTAGTCTAGAACAACGAATTGTTGCACTAGAAGACAAGCTGAAGACCATGGCTAAAATGGTCGCAAGTATGCATACTATAATCGTGGCTCAACATACAGTGCCACCGGTTATAAAGCCTGCTATAAATCTAGAGCTTATAGCTTCTTCTGCACCTATTAATGTCAGTCTGGGGGGTACCGCCTCCTCAGGTTACTTCTGTACCAATTTAAGCTGATCCCAGTCAGTCTGGTTCTGGGGGTGGTAATTACCACATTGTTCCTCCTCCTAACAATTCTAACCAGTCTACCAATTCCCAAACATCAGGGGATGCGAATGAGGCTGTGAAACTCTTACGCACTCAGTTTGAGGCCTTCAAGCAGAAGGATAGCCTACAAACACTTGACATAAAGCAACTATATCCTACAGAATGGAAGGAGGTTCCGTTCTCTCCTAAATATAAGCTTCCAACCATCATGCTGTTTGATGGCAGCACTTCTCCAAGTCAGTACTGTTTGCCATTAAAATCTTTTGATTGCAAATTTCAATTACAAACAGAACAGTGTTACAATATAGGACTTAGACGTAGTCCTAGGAGAACACTTTTGTTTATCTGGGTCCCTTGTGCTGATGGAGCGAGTGGTAATACGTAGACTCCGTTGACGATCTGACGACGGTTATCGGTTCTCTGAAGGTCTGAGTTGCTCTGGGTGCCGGAGCTTGCGGAGATGAAGAAGACGTTTAGTGTCTGTATCTGCCTCTCTACATATGTATGTCGGTGGTTATGCGATGTGTGTGTATATCCCTTGGAAGAAGGAAATGATCCCTCTATTTATATCCTACAGGCTGGCTGCTTATGTGTGCATATGTAGGATACACCTGTACGCGGAAACGCCACGTGGTGATTGCTGATGGAGGCGCATGGGCGATGCGCTCTGATTGAGGAGTTGAACCATTCCTGTTGCCTTTGTGGGCTACGGCCGAGCTGACACGTAGCAATGGAGAGGATCTTTCAGTTGCTGAGATCTTGGATGATTAGCACCCCTTTATAGGCTGAATCGAGTCAAAGGACGCATGTCGTAGGTCCATGACTCGAAGATCTCGAATTTGGTAGGGAGTGATCTGATTGGATGCGCCTGGGATTAGGCACATGAGGAGACTTTGGCTCGTAACCTTTAGGAGTCACGAACCAGTCGGGGCACATGGCTTTTGAGGCACATGCGGGGCTTCAGTAGTGACTTTACTTCTGTCTTTAGGGATCAGAGAAAAGTCTGAGGCGCATGCAGAGATTTGGGCGCATGGCTGCGTAGGCGCATGCGAGATGGTTGGGCGGCCACGTGGCTTATAACCGTCGGAGAAAAGTAATGATGATGCTGACGTCGGCGACGCTTCGTCTTCTGAAAAAGCTGTCAATCGTTCAGTCCTTGGGGGACATTGTAACACCCATATTCTGGATACGTATTTTGACAAGCTTGCATGTATTTCAGACATATATTTATTTTTTCGGATTTTGGCATGTACTTGTAATTGGCTTGACTTGCAGATTTTGGTTCTCGTAATTGGATTTTTACATGACTTGGTTTTATTTTGTGGAGGAGAATTGGCTTGGTTTAGCTCGGTTTGGTTTAAAATGCATTGGAGCACTTTAACCTACACTTCACCCTCAACACAACACAACTCACCCTCATTAAAACTCCACCTACTTTTCTCTCTCCTCTTTATTCCCTCATTTATTTCTCCATTTTCTTCTTCTTCCTTCCTCTACACAACACCATCACCCATAGGCAAGTACACCTTGCCACCACATGAGAACCACTTTTTATTTGTCCATTAGCTAGATTAGGCCATGGTGATCAACATTAGTGCTTGACATTTTGTGATTTGAAGTCTCCATTGTTCTAGATCTAGGATTTAACTATTTTTGGATTTACATGATTTTGATCTATTTTGGTTGGATTTTTGTGGATTTTGATGCTTCCATGTGGAAGAGAATTCAATTTTACTCAAGTTAGAACTTTGAAAATCTAGATTTGGCTTTGATTTGACAAAGATATAAAAATTTGAATTCTTGGTGTTCTTGGTGTTCTTCTCTGCCTGGAGTAGCAGCCTGCAGCCTGCGCTCTTTAGCGCAGTGCTGGACTGCGCAGCCCCTCTCGGCCTGCGCTCTTTAGCGCAGTGCCGACCGCACAGCTTGCCCTATGGTGAACTGCGCTCAGCCCCATGTGCCAACCATTCCTGCGCACTTCATCCTGCGCAGTCTGCTCATGCGCAATCTACCCCTGCGCAGTTCACTCCTGTGCACTCTGCTCATACGCAATCCACCCCTGCGTAGTTCACTCCTGTACAGTCTATTCATGCGCAATCTGACCCATGCGCCATCTGTCCATGCGTCCTGTGCCCCTGCGCACTTGGCACCCTGCGCAGCTGATATCCTGCGCAATCCAACCCCTGACCCCTTGCGCAAACCATTGGCTCTTGGAGTTTTGGTTTTATTTTTTAAGCTTGGCTCTTCTATAGCCCTGTATATTGATATTTTATTAGATATTTTACGCCCATTTTATATCCTTACGCCTTTTTGACATGAACTTGATTTTACTTAATATGTTTGGAACGACTATTGTACATGGCTTGGTATGACAAGGAACTAGCATAACGACAGTGACCCGTAGTGGTGCACTCCTGACATGACCAACCTGACATGATAGTGGCCCATCGTGGTGCACTCCTGACAAGTACCCTGACATGATTTATCTTGATAACTTGATAGTGGCCCGTGGCGGCGCACTCCTGACTTGACTTGATTTGACTTGACTTGTAACTTGTAACTTGACTTGACTTGATGCGGTTACGACAGCTAACTTGACTCGTATAATCAACTTGACACCGTGGGTGTTCCTGCTTGCTTGCTTGTACAATCCACTTATCTTGTCTTGCATCATGTCTAGGACGTGACTCTCTGGTTCCCACGATCAGGGATTCATACTGAATATGGATTAGGCTAATGACTAGATCAAACTATAGTTCATGGAGAATTTCCAGTCACAGGCAATCTCGTTATCTGGGCGCTCTTAATTGGACTTGTAGCTTGCCGACGAGTAGAGCACATTTCCAGCGCACTGTCATGTGTTGCACCCTCTAAGTCACCTAAGGGTATATCGTCTCTAGGGCGATGTACCCAACCATACTCTCAACCCGCGGAAGGATAACTGGATGGTCTGCAGGGCTTGGGACTGGGAAATTTTCATTGCATCTTGATAGTAATTAGGCTTGTGATAACCCTAGTTAGTTAAGTAGTAAGCCGTAGTAATTGCTTGGCCGCTTGTGAATGGATGGAGTCCAGCCTTGTCAAAGTCATGTCTTGCCTATGTACCTGGAACTCTTGTACATGATTGTTTTACTTATCTGAACAATAAATAGGTAGAGACAGAGTGCTGTTCAGGCAAATGGTTACAACCTCGGTCTTTGTCTGGTTTAAGGGTTGTAACCTGGTTTCCCGAATGGTTCCACGTCCCTAGTCGTTTATTGTCATGACGTGCTCTTTATTACTTGTACTTTTCTTTCATTTTCTTATGTTCTGATATGCTGGCTTTTGTTCTTATTTCGTGGCCTCCTTTGTGGCACTTGCTCTTTCTGGGGTTTGACCCAGCTGGTTTTGTGTGGCCAGATTTTGGAGCAGCACCCGAGGATCTACCGAACCTCTAGCCCGATGGTGGAGACTAGAAGGAACCCGGGCTACGAGTGGGTTTTCTATTTTGTTTCGCTCACTCTATTGTAAAATTATTCTTTTGAGGCATTTAGCCGACGAGCACCTGTTAGCTCGATGCACTTTTACTTACTGTCTGCCTACGGGCTGTAAACATGATTAACAAATCCTAGGGTTGATCATGTATGACTTAACTCTTACTTGTCCTAGCATTTTATACGACTAGCTTCATGATCAACTGATATGTAATATTTGGGACGCCTTTTATTGTATATTTGGTGGTCAAATATCTTGTAATTATATTATTTGCTTGAGATTGAGACAGTAGGCTTGACCTTAAGAGACTGTTGGCTTGTAGTAAACCCTCATATCTAGACAGCCGTGACCGTATAGTTGAGACGTATTCTATTTCAATATACGTAGCTGGCTATGTACGCCCCCGCTCTCCAGTATTCTGGTTCTGGGGCGTGACATGGTTTAAGTGGTGGCCCATGCAGGTCTTGTCAATCAAAAAATGTGAGGGTTTACCGAATAGATGTCTCAATCAGTATTCGCCCTTGATCTCCGCCCGTATTTTCAAATCCCTGGAATTCTTGCCCTGATTACATGCTTGTATCGTTGATCTGTCCTGGTCCTTCCTCATTGTTTTTCCTGTGTCGTCTTCTTCAGCAGAACTGTACCTGACCCTGCCAATCAGTAAGGTGGAGCACCTCCCGCGGACCAGCAGCAACCTGGAGATCAAGCCCAGCATTCCGGAGTTGCCTCTCGAGTTATACCTCCTGGAGAAGAGCCCCACAGTTCAGCCTGTTCAGCCTGCTGAGCCGGATGATGGCACCTTGGTAGGTCTCATCAGGGCCTTGATAACTTCTCAAGATCGCAGAGGAGACGCCTTGTACCAGACAGTGGCAGATGCTTTGACTAGAGACGGTCATCCAGGGAACAGCGCGGCCAACAGCTTCAAGCGCTTGAACCCTCCCTTCTTCGACGGCAGCGAGGATGCGATTGCCGCGGACGCTTGGCTTCAGGATACCGAGGTGGTTCTGGAAGCAGCTAGGACACCTAAGAATGAGAAGGTGGTGGTGGTACGTCTGCAGTTGTTGGACTTAGCTCGCAGTTGGTGGGTGACGCAGGCCATGGGATTAATGGCACCCATTACTTGGGCAGTGTTTAGAGAGAGATTCCAGACGAAGTATTTTGATGTTGTGGCTCGGTACGACCTGCAGACCAGATTTACCAACTTGAAGCAAGGAGGCAGAACAGTCGACGGTTATGCGACTGAGTTTTTTAGACTCAGTAGGTTTGCCCCCACCTTGGTGGCAACCGAGTTTGATAGGGCCCAGCGGTTCCAGCAAGGACTGCATTTGGAGATCTTGTTGGCAGTCGAGCAGTTCGAGCACCAGACGTTCGATACAGTATTGAGAGCGGCTAGGAGGAATGAGTACACCTCCCAGCGGATCGTGGATAGGACCGGAGGCAGGAAGCGGTCCCACAGTCAGATGCACCAATCATCAGCTCCAGCCCCAGCAGCTAGAAGTTTGACCATTGGAACTCCGAGGCGGGCGACCTCAGTAACGTCGGTTCAGCATTCGACCCCGACGTCCCCACAGCAGCAGAAGCAGAAGCAGACTTCCGCGATGGGATGTTCTCATTACGGAAAGCCGGGCCATGTGGTGGCAGATTGTCGCAGGGCACAAGGATTGTGCCTAGCTTGTGGAGCGACAGATCACAAGATAGGAGCCTGCCCGAATAGGGGTAGTTCTTCCTCTTCCAACCTAACCAGTCCATCGGTTAGGGGACCAGCACCCATGCAGCAGCAGCAGTACCCAAGGCCATTGTTGTCTCAGGCCCAGGCATTCCAGCAGCAGTGTATCCAGGCTCCAGTGCAGAATAGGCAGAGAGGTTTCCAGCAGAGGGGACCTGCAGCTAGAGGTCAGGCCATGATGATGGCTATGGAAGAAGAAGTTGCACCATGTGAGGTAGTGGCAGGTACTATTCTCGTTAACTCCTTTCCAGCTTCAGTATTATTTGATTCTGGTGCATCGTATTCATTCATCTCTGCACGATTCACGACACGGATAGGATTGGAGCCCGAGTCATTATCAGTGAGGCTCAATATACTTACTGGTAATGGTCTTGTGAGAGTAGATCGAGTGTTTTCCTCGTGTCGGATCGTAGTTAGCGGTAGAGAGTTCCCCGCTAGATTTATAGAATTCCCTATGGCAGACTATGATGTAGTCCTAGGCATGGATTGGTTGAGAAACCAGTATGCTAGGATAGACTGCCATGTTGGCAGAGTTGTTTTCAGCATTCCAGGAGAGCCAGAGTTTTTCTTTTCCAGAGGCGCGGTGGAGCCATCTTCTCCAGTATTGCGGATGGCAGTAGCAGCAGTACAGTTACCCCGGATAGTTGAAGGGTTCCCAGATGTCTTCCCAGAGGAACTTCCAGGGATGTCGCCAGAGCGGGAGATTGAGTTCACTATAGACTTAATCCCCGGGACAGCACCAGTATCAGAGAGAGTCTACAGAATGGCGTCTTCAGAGTTGGAGATTTTGTACAAGATGATTGAAGAACTCAGGACCAAGGGATTCATTCGTGCAAGTGGATCGCCTTGGGGAGCCTCGATGCTTCTTATGAAAAAGAAGGATGGTACGTCCAGGTTATGTGTAGATTATCGTACCCTGAACTCAGTGACAATCAAGAACAGATACCCTCTTCCGAGGATAGATGACTTGTTTGATCAACTCAGAGGGGCTTCAGTGTTCTCGAAGATAGACTTGTGGTCAGGATACCACCAGATCAGAGTCAGAGAGCAGGACATCCCGAAGACAGCGTTTAGATCGAGGTATGGACATTGGGAGTTCCTTGTTATGCCCTTTGGAGCAACCAATGCGCCGACCGTATTCATGGACCTCATGAATCGCATTTTCATGTCTTACCTGGATCAATTCATGATCGTGTTCCTAGATGATATCTTGGTCTACAGCAAGAGCGAAGCTGAGCATGAGCAGCATCTCAGAATCGTCCTTCAGACGCTTAGGGAGCACCAGTTGTACGCCAAGTTCAGTAAATGTGAGTTCTGGCTCGATCGCATTTCGTACTTGGGTCACATCATTACTCGAGGAGGAGTGGAAGTAGATCCCCAGAAGATTGTGGCTATCGAGGCTTGGCCAGCACCCAGCTCAGTGGCAGAGGTTCGCAGCTTCCTTGGATTAGCCGGCTACTACCGACGGTTTGTATCAGATTTTACAAGGATTTCAGCACCGATGACCCAGTTGACCCGTAAGGATGTGCCGTTTGTTTGGACAGCAGAGTATCAGGAATTATTTGAGAAGTTGATGCGAGGATTGATAATGGCTCCCATTCTCACGCTTCCAGATGGGACCGAAGGATTTACAGTTTATTGCGACGCTTCAGGCAGAGGATTGGGATGTGTCTTGATGCAGCATGGGAAGGTAATATCTTATGCATCACGCCAACTTCGTGACCATAAGAAGAGTTACCCGACCCACGACTTGGAGCTAGCAGCAGTAGTGTTTGCACTTAAGTTGTGGAGGCACAACTTGTACGGAGATAGAGTGGAGATATTTACTAATCACAAGAGCCTGAAGTATGTTTTCACCCAGAAGGACCTTAATATGCGACAGAGAAGATGGCTTGAGCTATTGGTGGACTACGATGTGGATTTACAGTATCACCCAGGGAAGGCCAATGTAGTAGCAGATGCGTTGAGCCGAAAAGGCAGAGTTTATTTCCTAACGGCACAACCAGAGTTATTGGCAGATTTTCAGAAGATGGGAGTTGAAGTGGTTCTTCCTTCCAACGTGGCATTGATGGCCAGCCTACAAGTTTAGTCCAGCATAGTTGAGAGGATCCGGACGGCGCAGTCTACAGATTTCAAGCTTCAGCGGCTCAGAGCAGAGTATGAGGCAGGAAGAAGGCCAGAGATGTGTATTCATGAAGATGGTACACTTCGGCACGGCACTCGTCTTTGTGTACCCAGTGGAGATATCAGACAGGAAGTCATGACAGAAGCTCACAGTTCGCAGTATTCTATTCATCCCGGAGGCACGAAGATGTACCGTGATATCCGTCAGCACTTCTGGTGGAATGGCATGAAGAGGGAGATAGCCCGGTTTGTCTCTCGGTGTTTGGTTTGCCAGCAGGTTAAAGTTGAACATCAGAGGCCCGCTGGACTTCTTCAGCCCTTGCCGATTCCAGAATGAAAGTGGGAGCATGTGACCATGGATTTTGTGACTGGATTGTCTAAATCCCCAGCTGGTCGAAATGTTATTTGGGTTATAGTTGACAGGCTCACGAAGGTGGCTCATTTTCTCCTATTCAGAATTGGGCAGTCAACAGCTCAGTTGGCAGAGATATACCTCAGGAAGATTGTCAAGCTTCACGGTGTACCAGTCAGCATTACCTCGGACAGGGATTCGAGGTTTACGTCACACTTTTGGTGTAGCTTGCAAGAGAGTTTGGGAACTCGTCTCCAGTTCAGTTCGGCATATCATCCGCAGACAGATGGTCAGTCAGAACGCACAATCCAGACTCTTGAAGACATATTGAGATCTTGTACACTTGACTTCGGTGGTTCGTGGGAAGATCACCTGTATCTTGTAGAATTCTCGTACAATAATAGTTTCCAGGCCAGTATCCAGATGGCTCCGTTCGAGGCTCTGTACGGTAGAAAGTGCAGATCCCCACTAGCATGGAATGATGTTGGAGAGAGGCAGATGCTCGGTCCAGAAATGATTGCCCAGACAGTTGAAGTGGTCAGAAGGATCAGAGATCGTCTTCGAGTTGCCCAAGATCGCCAGCGGCATTGGGCCGATGCTCATCGACGTCCCTTGGAGTTTGCTATCGACGACCATGTATTCCTTAGGATCTCGCCTAACCGCGGCGTCATTCGCTTTGGCGTACGGGGAAAGCTTAGTCCTAGGTAAATAGGGCCGTTCGACATCCTGGAGCGAGTAGGAGATGTATCCTATCGTCTTGCTCTTCCGCCGTCGCTAAGTGAGGTGCATGATGTATTCCATGTGTCCCAATTACGACGGTATATCCCGGACCCGAGCCATATCCTAGACCATTCGGAATTGGTTGTTGGTACCAACCTTTCGTATGAGGAGAGGCACGTGTCTATATTGGACTGAAGAGAGAAGATACTCAAGAACAAGACTATTAGTTTAGTCCGTGTTGCTTGGGGTCATCACTCTCTAGGTGAGTCAACGTGGGAGCGTGAGGATGATATCCGATCGCGATATCCCTACCTGTATGACTCGTAAGGTATAATGTCTTCCTTATGCCTTATGTTTTCCATCCCTTGCTTGCATGTATGATTGTCTGATTGCTTGCCTGGTTATAGCTTGCCTGTGATTAATATAGCTTGTCCTTGTCTCTCTAGCCTCTTAATTAAATTTCGAGGACGGAATTCTTTTAAGGTGGGTAGAGTTGTAACACCCATATTCTGGATAAGTATTTTGTCAAGCTTGCATGTATTTCAGACCTGTATTTATTTTCTCGAATTTTGGCATGTACTTGTAATTGGCTTGACTTGCAGATTTTGGTTCTCGTAATTGGGTTTTTACATGACTTGGTTTTATTTTGTGGAGGAGAATTGGTTTGGTTTAGCTCGGTTTGGTTTAAAATGTATTGGAGCACTTTAACCTACACTCCACCCTCAACACAACACAACTCACCCTCATTAAAACTCTACCTACTTTTCTCTCTCCTCTTTATTCCCTTATTTATTTTTCCATCTTCTTCTTCTTCTTCCTTCCTCTACACAACACCATCACCCATAGGCAAGTGCACCTTGCCACCACATGAGAACCACTTTTTATTTGTCCATTAGCTAGATTAGGCCATGGTGATCAACATTAATGCTTGACATTTTGTGATTTGAAGTCTCCATTGTTCTAGATCTAGGATTTAACTATTTTCGGATTTACATGATTTTGATCTATTTTGGTTGGATTTTTGTGGATTTTGATGCTTCCATGTGGAAGAGAATTCAATTTTACTCAAGTTAGAACTTTGAAAATCTAGATTTGGCTTTGATTTGACAAAGATATGAAAATTTGAATTCTTGGTGTTCTTGGTGTTCTTCTCGGCCTGGAGTAGCAGTCTGCGCTCTTTAGCGCAGTGCTGGACTGCGCAGCCCCTCTCGGCCTGCGCTCTTTAGTGCAGTGCCGACTGCTCAGCTTGACCTATGGTGAACTGCGCTCAGCCCCATGCGCCAACCATTCCTGCGCACTTCACCCTGCACAGTCTGCTCATGCGCAATCTACCCCTGCGCAGTTCATTCCTGCGCACTCTGCTCATGCGCAATCCACCCCTGCGCAGTTCACTCCTGCGCAGTCTGTTCATGCACAATCTGACCCATGCGCCATCTGCCCCTGCGCCCTGTGCTCCTGTGCACTTGGCACCCTGCACAGCTGACACCCTGCGCAATCCAACCCCTGACCCCTTGCGCAAACTATTGGCTCTTGGAGTTTTGGTTTTATTTCTTTAAGCTTGGCTCTTCTATAGCCCTGTATATTGATATTTTATTAGATATTTTACGCCCATTTTATATCCTTACGCCTTTTTGACATGAACTTGATTTTACTTAATATGTTTGGAACGACTATTGTACATGGCTTGGTATGACAAGGAACTAGCATAACGACAGTGACCCGTAGTAGTGCACTCCTGACATGACCAACCTGACATGATAGTGGCCCGTCGTGGTGCACTCCTGACAAGTACCCTGACATGATTTATCTTGATAACTTGATAGTGGCCCGTGGCGGCGCACTCCTGACTTGACTTGACTTGACTTGACTTGTAACTTGTAACTTGACTTGACTTGATGCGGTTGCGACAGCTAACTTGACTCGTATAATCAACTTGACACCGTGGGTGTTCCTGCTTGCTTGCTTGTGCAATCCACTTGTCTTGTCTTGCATCATGTCTAGGACGTGACTCCCTGGCTCCCACGGTCAGGGATTCATACTGAATATGGATTAGGCTAATGACTAGATCAAACTATAGTTCATGGATAATTTCCAGTCACAGGCAATCTCGTTATCTGGGCGCTCTTAATTGGACTTGTAGCTTACCGACGAGTAGAGCACATTTCCAGCGCACTGTCATGTGTTGCACCCTCTAAGTCACCTAAGGGTATATCGTCTCCGGGGTGATGTACCCAACCATACTCTCAACCCGCAGAAGGATAACTGGATGGTCTGCAGGGCTTGGGACTGGGAAATTCTCATTGCATCTTGATAGTAATTAGGCTTGTGATAACCCTAGTTAGTTAAGTAGTAAGCCGTAGTAATTGCTTGGCCGCTTGTGAATGGATGGAGTCCAGCCTTGTCTAAGTCATGTCGAGCCCCTGTACCTGGAACTCTTGTACATGATTGTTTTACTTATCTTAACAATAAATAGGTAGAGACAGAGTGCTGTTCAGGCGAATGGTTACAACCTCGGTCCTTGTCTAGTTTAAGGGTTGTAACCTGGTTTTCCGAATGGTTCCACGTTCCTAGTCGTTTATTGTCCTGACGTGCTCTTTATTACTTGTACTTTTTTTCATTTTCTTATGTTCTGATATGCTGGCTTTTGTTCTTATTTCGTGGCCTCCTTTGTGGCACTTGCTCTTTCTGGGGTTTGACCCAGCTGGTTTTGTGTGGCCAGATTTTGGAGCAGCACCCGAGGATCTACCGATCCTCCAGCCCGATGGTGGCGACTAGAAGGAACCCGGGCTACGAGTGGGTTTTCTATTTTGTTTCGCTCACTCTATTGTAAAATTATTCTTTTGAGGCGTTTAGCCGACGAGCACCTGTTAGCTCGATGCACTTTTACTTACTGTCTGCCTACGGGCTGTAAACATGATTAACAAATCCTAGGGTTGATCATGTATGACTTAACTCTTGCTAGTCCTAGCATTTTGTACGACTAGCTTCTTGATCAGCTGATATGTAATATTTGGAACGCCTTTTATTGTATATTTGGTGGTCAAACATCTTGTAATTATATTATTTGCTTGAGATTGAGACAGTAGGCTTGACCTTAAGAGACTATTGGCTTGTAGTAAACCCTCATATCTAGACCGCCGTGACCGTATAGTTGAGACGTATTCTATTTCAATATACGTAGCTGGCTATGTACGCCCCCGCTCTCCAGTATTCTGGTTCTGGGGCGTGACAGACATGTTGCCAACTCTGTCAGACTTCAGCATTTAATGTTCTTGATAGGTGATGTGCCTATGAGTGGGCGCATCGATCTGCGTTCCACTAGGCGCATGGGAATGCATGGGGGTGCATCTTTATGAGGCGCTTGGTGTTGATGGGCGCATCAGTATGATGCGCGGTCTGGCTGGCGCATCCGTTTGCATGATACGTCTTTATGGGCCCGACTGTTATATTTTTCGAGTGCTTTAAATAGCCGTTTTTTACTTGGCTAAATTCGAAGCGTCAGGTTCATCACCATTAATGCAAATTCATTACATGGGATTCGGAGAGCCAGCCACTTGGCGTATGGGTTTGATTTGCCCGGCCTATAAATAGTGGCATGGAGAGGGTTTGCTTCTCATTCTCTCACGTCCTCCCGAAATAAACTTGTTTGTCCGAGCACATTCTGTTGACGAGATGCTCCCGAGGGTGAAGATGTGACGCATTGTCTTCATTGATGCACTTAAAGGTGACTGTTACATCCAAAAGTCGCGGTCGAGGGCTTCTAAAGCAGGCGGAAGGTGCCTATTGCATCCAAAGATCGGGATGCTCGAGCCTCATCTCCGTTATACCGGAAGAGCCGTAGATCGGAATTGCGGTGCCCCGATCATCTTCCTTGGGCTTTGGGAGAGCTCCTCCTCCTGCTAAAGTGGGTGTCGCCCATTCTGGTTGGGTTGAAAGCTGCTCCTTTAGCCGCGGGTCGATTACGGTGCTCTCCTCTTCCTTGATTTCGGGAGCTCTTCCTCCAGCTAGAGGGTTGATTGCCACCCTCGTTCTGCTCAATAAATGCTTCATTAGTCGAAGCATTTGATGGCGCATATGCTAAGACTTCATGATGTGTCTAACTGGGACGCTGAAGGGCGGCACATAACTGAGCTACTGAAGGGATGCACATAACTGAGCCGCTGAAGGGATGCACATAACTGAGGATGCACATAACTGAGCCGCTGAAGGGATGCACATAACTGAAGATGCACATAATTGAGCTGCTGAAGGAATGCGCCTGGCTGAGAGCGCATGGCGAGATGCACCTGTTTGAGAGCGCATGGTGGTTGCTGCGCCTAGCTGTTGACTTAGGGTCTTTTTTTTGTAAAAATTCTCCTTTGTACAGCTCTTTTTTAGACATGTAATAGACTTTCATATGAAATAAAAACCCTCTTTTAATGTTTATACTTTTGCTTTGCTGTGCCAAGTACTTCCTCTGAGCTCCCTGGCGCATGTAATATTTGGCGCATAGGATTTTTGGTCCTGAAATTCCATGCTTCTACAAGACCCCCTTCAAAGTTTTTAAAACTTTTTGCCAAGTTTTGGAATACTTTGAATAAGAAGCATCGTGGCATTTTCAACGGGGCATACGACTGTTCGGACGCATGATTGCTCCGCGCATCAGTGATGGGACGCATGCTCCTCTCAGTAAATGCAAATGATAACGCTTCGATAACCAAGAAGATTAATGATGATCTTTTTGGATTTATTTGCAGTTATCACCTCACAAAACCCGAGGCAGCGGCTGAGGTCACACTTCATCGGTTCACGCGTGCGACTGAGCCTATAAATAGGCGTGAGATGGAGAGAAAGTTCCTCCTCTCTTTGCTTTCTTCTCTTTTTTAGAGTTCTTCTTTTGAAAAAACCCTAACTTTCTTCTTGCAAGAAATGGCTCCCAAGACTCCTCGTGGCGGTGCTAGCCGAGGACGAGGCAAAAGAAAAGAGCCTGTAGTGGCTGCCGCGGATGATGTCCCCCGACCGCCCGTCGACGTTCGGCCGGCGATGATTGGTGGGTTTCATCATTCTTTACCTTATCTACTCACACACGCCGACGCGCATGGACCTTGAGTCCTGATGATGTGCTGAGGTTTTTTCTGCCGACGCATATGGGTTTAAACCCTGATGATGCGTCGAAGCTCCACTGCTGATGCGCATGGGTTTAGACCCTAATGATGCGCCGAGGCTCCACTGCTGATGCACATGGGTTTAGACCCTGATAATGCGCCGAGGCTCCACTGCTGACGCGCATGGGTTTAGACCCTGATGATGTGCCCAAGCTTCTTTTCAGATGCGCCTGAGCCTTGGTAGTGCTTCTGGATGCTGCCCTCTGTCAGATGGGGGTGGAATCCTTTGCTTTTGAATAAAGAATACAAAGTTTTTGTGGTGTGTTCATTTTTGCTGTCATGAACTTGATGATTTGTGTGGGCCTATTATCTTTTGCATACCTTGATTTTTAGGTACAGATAATAAGTTCGAGAGAACCGATATATTTTCTCAGAGGTGATGAGGACGTGGTAAATATGGGATTCAAATGATGGAATCTTCCTACTCAGAGGTGTTATGGACGTGGTAGGAATGACTCTGGATGATACGCAGAACTACTCGGAGGTAATGTGGACGTGGAATTTCTGCGATCAATGTACGGCAACGCAGGGGTTGTCTGTACGGGATGTTTACTCAGAGGTAATGTGGACGTGGTAAACATTATGGGTAGCGTAGTCTTACGGAGTGTAAGATTCCGCTTTATAGGGTGTAGGGGAACAACTCAGAGGTAATGTGGACATGGTTTTCCTTCTACTGGAGAATAGAATGCCACGGAGGTTCCGAAAGCGTAAGATTTTGTGGAAGGGAATTGTACGTGAGCCCCGATGATTGGATCCACAAACTCCCTTGTTGGGTGAAGATAGAAGTACATGTCTGAAGGATGTCAAGAGTAGTACTTCTTTAGGAACTTGCCGTTGATGGACATCATGAACAAGTCTCAATTGGATTTGGCGAGGCGGTAAGCACCGTTTGAGTATACCGTCTCTATGATGAAAGGTCCCTCCCACTTGGGCTCGAACTTTTCTGGTGTCTTGTAAGTCAACACCATCGGCCTCCTGACTGCCAGAACCAGGTCGCCTACTTGGAAAGTCCTCTGCTTGACCTTCTTGTTGAAAGCCTGTGATATACGGGCTTGATAGAGTTCGATGCGCTGTTGAGCTAGGAGACGTTTTTCGTCAAGTGCCTCCAATTCTCGCAGACGGCGACGTTGATTGTCTTTCTCTGTTTGTTTATTTGTGATCGCTACACGGAGTGAGGGTATCTGGATCTCGAGAGGCAGTACCGCTTCGCTTCCGTAGACCAGGGAGAATGGTGTGTTGCCTGTCGGGGTCCGTACCGTTGTGCGGTAGGCCCAAAGGCATTCGCCGAGCTTTTTATCCCAGTTGCATTTGTTGGATGACACGACCTTTTTGAGTAGCCTGACGATAGTCTTGTTGAATGCCTCGGCCAATCCGTTTGCTGCCGGATTGTAGGCGGTTGATGCCACGTTTTGAATACGATTCTTGTCACAGAATCTGCTAAAAATATGGCTGATGAACTGAGGACCGTTATTGTGGATAATCCTCCGAGGTACCCCGAAACGGTAGATGACATGGTGCTTGATGAAGCTGACCACCCTAGAGCTCTTCACTTCTGCCAGTGGAACTGCTTCTGCCCATTTGGAGAAGTAGTCGGTGATGGCTAGGATGAAGCAGTGTCCCCTTGATGAAGGAGGGGTGATTGGTCCTACAATGTCCATGCCCCAGGCTTCAAAGGGCCAGGAGGCGACCGTAGGATGTAGTGGTTCTGACGGTGTATGGATGAAGTCAGCGTGAAGCTGGCACGCATGGCACTTTTTAGCTTAGTCGACAGCGTCGGCTGCCATGGTTGGCCAGTAGTAGCCCATGCGTCGCAGTCGATCCTGCAACTTAGGGCCAGGTTGTAACACCCAGTTTTCCAGATGAGGATAATTTTGAAATTTTGTAATTATAATTATTAATTATTGATATTTATTTTATATTATAATTTTTGGTGATTTTTAATTATTTTTAAACTATTTAAACCAAGACTTGTAATTTTGGTATTTTGCTAGTGTAACACTAGAGACAGCTTGACCTAGAGCCTAGCCATGTGATTAGGACGTTTCATTATCATTTCCAGTTTGAGGGTATTTTTGTCATTTTGAATTTAATATATATATTATTTGGAATTTAATGTATTATTAAGAATGGTGTAATTTTAATATTATTTAATTGATTGCCATGTATTGTGATTAGCCTAACTTGGTTTGGACCAAACCTAGATTAGTCATAGCTAGTCTTAGCTAACCATGGTTAGTGTTAGTTAGTATTAATTAGAATTATTGGAATTTAAGTGATTTTTGGTATAATTTAATTTAGTGCTATTCTTGACTTTGACTCATGGTGACTTAGAAGACTGTCCTAGAAGCTAACCTAGGTCATGACTATTTGGTAAGGTTATGGAACCCTAGCTTGACCTAAGTTAGTGATATCAAACCCATTAGAACTTATTTGGAGAGATTAGGAATTGATTAGGCTAGCTAATGGCTTGTGGTTTCACAAGTCATGATTTATGACTTAAGCCTTAGAGGCCCAAAGCCCAACACCAAGTGAACCCTAGCCCAACAAAGCCATGGCCGACCACATAGGGATTCCCCCACCTATTTAATCCCTCCTAGAAGTTAGGGATAGCCTCCATTAGGAATTTCTCAAGTTTTAGAAAGAGGTAAGTCTCCATCTTCATTAATTCCTAGAAATTCCATTTTAATTCCTTTTCCACCCAAACCAATTGCAATAGGTCCTACATTTACTCTACTTGCTGTTGGTATTGAGAAATTTCAGGGAAAAAACAATTTGGGAGAGTTTTGGAAGCTTGAGGATCCACTCATTTTGGGACTTTTTGACCCATTACAAACCTATAGGTAAATTCTAATCCTCACCATAGAATGTTGTTTTTATTGCATATCTAGGAAGCCCTAGGCCTACCCTAGCCGTAGGTATAGCTAACCCTAGGATTCGTGTCCGATACGTGTCTGTATCGGACACATATCAGTTCATGTATATATGTGTTTGATGAAATGCCCCAAGGGGCATTTTGATTTATTTTTAGGAAATTATTTGAATAGGAAATTAGGTTGTGACCTTGCTTATGGGTTTCCAGTGTCCTGAGTCATGTTTGGTGTCGTGTCGGGTCGCGGAGGACACACGAACACGCGGGTGCACACGCGCACGCGTGAGCACTGTAGCTCCCCTGCTGCTCGAGGTTGATTACGCAGTGGACACGCCACTAGGACACGTGATACTTGACACACACAATGGGGCATCCACTGACACCACGTGTGTCAAGTTACACGACCTTTCGTGTCGTATCGGACACGGTGTCGTGCGTGCACAGGGTGTGCACTGTACGTGTATCAGTGTATTATTGGTTCACTATTTTGATTTCAGTTTAAATGTTTTAATTAGTGATTTTAATTGTTAATTTGATCCTAAATATGATGTATGAGATATGTTATATTAGGTTTACATGTTAATTTAGGTTTTAATGTGGAAATTTGGATTCGAAAATTAGGTTGACTGCATGAACATAGAACACTGATACCATGTTACTGATACTTGGCTTTTTCCTATTTCCTAAACACTTAATCCCAGTTTTAGTGATGTTCTCTCACTGTTAATTACTCCCACATATTTGTAGTTCATGTTTAGCTTAGCTTTATAATTCAATAGGCTGTATGGTGTGTGAATGAGATTTGAATAATGTGTTGGATTTTGAAATTGACTGGAAACTGAGAATTGGCTTCTTTTCCTACTTGTAAGCTGAATTGAATGGTTTAATTCTTGATAACCTGAGATTTTATTCTTCATTAATGTAACTGCATGCCCTGTTTTCCTTTAACATTTCAGTGTTTTTCCCTGGATACTGTTTTCACTCACTCACTGTTTCTTAGAACATCACTGTTTTGAAATGAACTGGTTTCCAGGATAATATACTGAAATTCCTTCCTACAGTAAACTGAACTGAGAATGAAATCTCTGAATCCCTGGACTGATTTCCTATTACCTATGATTAACTCATTCCTATTTATTAACTAAAATTGAATGATGTACCCTTGATAACATGAGTTGATTTCCTAAACCACTGATTTTTCCCTGTGAAATGGCAACTGGGTTGAATGACTTATTTCCTAAAACCTGAGAGTGATTCCTTGTTTCCTATTGATATATGTACACTGTTGTAGATAGATTGATTTCCAGGATATTAACTCTCATTCACACTCTTACATATTGTTAAACTGTTATGTGTATGATTTGGGGATCTAGTTAAAGGAATGTTCATTCATTCTTAATATAATGAATTGATTCTCCTATTACCCGAATTCATTTCCTGAACCTGAAATGTATCCCTTTGTACTCACTGTTTTCCAGGATTCCTAACACTATTCACTATTCCAGATTTCACCACACTGTTCTTGTTTTCCCAAATATCCTCACACACACACAAGTGTGCACCACTTCTCTGTTTTCTAGTATTAACTGTTTTCAGGATGTCACACAAGGTATACACTGTTTCACAGGTTCAGCCTTCACACACTCTCTTGTATTCTCCCACACACTCTCATGTTTTTACACACACACATGAACACACACATATGCCTTCCCTATTCTTCTATGTGTAAACATATATTATAGGTAACCTATAAGCTAATGCGTATTCTATATTATATTAGATACATTATTAGGATGTGTATTTCTATATTAGATTATAATATATCAATATGTGTATTATATTTTAGATATAGATATTGTCATGTGTTCATGTAATATAGGTTATGGGTTGGTTTTAGGCATGATATTGCCTAATAGCCTATAGCCTAGGCTCTTAGCCTATAGGTGTATCTGTGTGTCAGTATAGAGTCTAGTTAGACTTGTGTAGCCTTGTTAGACCTAGAATAGACTAGTATAGACTTATTGACTTAGGTTTGACCTAGTTGGCCTAATTTGACCTCTAGGATTGACCAGAGTTGACCAAGAGTTGACTTTGGCCTAGATTGACCTAGATTCATGTAGAATGCTTTGTAGTGCATCTTATTACCATTCTGTACTTGTTGTGACTTGTACTGTTCTAAATAGGAGCCAGACACCACTCCTCGGACAATACTTTCATCTTGGACATTCAGATAGCAGGCGAGTACATTCTCTGATCTTTTCATACCTGTCTGGACTATATTCTTGCTCTAGATTACTTTACTTGATGCTGACACGTATCTTCACGGATTAGTACTATATGGATCCTTTCCTGAGATGTTATCCCTCTACGGGTGCATCAGGTATTTCATGTGCATGTACTTTATCATGTGCATCAGGTACTCCTTGTACTCGTACTAAGTTCATGTATTCACATATTCTCATGTGCCTTCATGTACTATTATGTGCCTCATGTACGACTCATTACATGAGTTCACATATCTTTAGCTGTATTCATGTGCTAATAACGTAACTTGAATGGATCCTTGTGCATTGATTGGGACGGGGTAAGTAGAATTGGTTATGTGATCATTATCCCTAGTAGGTATTCATGTGCCTCTTAGTTGTTTTCATGTGCCCCTAAGCCGTTTACACAACCATATTATACTTTGAATCACTTAGCCACTTACAGTCTTTACTTATCATGTACTTACTTTCAGTTACAAAATATCTTTTATTTTCCTGTACTTCCTTTTCAGTATTTTCTGTATTTTACTCTATTGCATGCTTTATACTCCTAACCTGTTATGAACTATTTTGAGAGATATGTGCTCGTTCCCGTCCTGATTGGACCTGTTGAAAATTTTACAGAGGACGAGGAGGAGGCCTGCTTAGATACTTTCTATGGGACAGCCTTAGAGGACACTTGCGATCCGGACTTCCAGTTGGATCCCTTAGCTGTAGAGACTGATACTCCATAGATATCTTTATCTTATTTCTTGTATTGGAGATTTGAGTTGTTATTTGGATCTGTATTTTTTTGGCTGTTAGTGGAGTTTATCATAGACATTTAGCTTTTTTTTTATTTGTATTCCTGTAGATTTGGATCTTGCATCTTTTATATCATTCTATCTTATCGTATTCTACCTTAGATGTGATTGAGATATATTCTGTTATGTCACCCCCATTCGGAGAGTATAACTGTTTATTACCTTAAACTGTTAGATGTTGTGACCTAGGACAGCGTTCTACCACCGACACTACGGCGTAGGCTGGGCGTTGTTACGTACTCGTACCCTCACAGTGGGTGCGAATCGTGACACATTTTTAGTGGTGGCCCATGCAGGTCTAGTTTGTGTAGTGGTATTCGAACTAGAGTATCACTACAGCCTGCAGTAGGATTAGGATATATTTTTGAAGGTACTCAATCACAGTTAGGATTCCTTTAGAGATTCCTGGGACGACCCTTGAGAATCTTATTTAAACTTCAAATTGAAATCTTTCCCCTTGTTTTGTTCGCTCTCACTCCTTGATTATTGAATTTGATTTTGATGAATCGTTGTTGATTTTGATTTTCCTATCGAGATAATTTTATGGCCTGAGTTACGATATTTTCTGATAACATATGTTGACGGGAATAACAGGGATGGTAAAACGTCTACTTGATTATGGAACTTGTAGTTTATCGCAGCCATATTAGCTGGCGTGGCGAAAACATAGAGACCTGACTTCGGACGTACGTATCTTGGTTATGAGATTTGGAATTTCTCGCAGCTATACTAGTCGGCATAGCGAGATTTCCAGACGACATGATTGTAGAGGTGCATACCCTAGTTATGGTATCTATCATTTATCGCAGCCTTGCTTACTGGCATGGCGAGGACTCTGAGTAACGTGATTTTGGACAGACGCATATGATTATCAGATTGTATCTTGAGAAGGTTTTTAAACATATCATCTCTATCGTACCATTCTGTTGTTATAAATTGTACCCCATCATCAAATAACTTAGGAGTAAGAGTAACTTTAGTTGTTATTATAAACCTTGTGTAACTTCTTGCTATAAAATTCTTCTTATTACAATGAATCGATGATTTTTGCTAGACCTTAACTTGGATTTGATATTATAACTCTGGTTTCAAAATGGTTCCTTCTTTTAAACAGATAAGCAGAACAGATTTTATCATTATTTTCTTCTTGCCATTATTTCTTGTATTACCTTAAAATATATATATATATAGTGGACACAGATGCTTGCCTGACACGTGTGCATGCTACACTTGATTACCAACCTTTCTAAATGCATATTAATATGTTGATGTTAATTTCTCAAAATCCCAATAATTCTAATATAGGACAGTATCAGTGACTAGTTCTCCGTTTCCCAGATTAATTTCATAAATTAAATTTAAATTTCATGTTATTAGTTGTTGTTTACATTACTGCACATATATATTACGTACAGGGTTTCAAGTCTTAAAGAAAAGGGTTATTTTGTATAAGGGTACCAAGTTTTTAATATAATTAGACTTTGGGTACTGAATTTGTCCGTTTTAGAGTTTGGGTACTCGAATTTTTTCAGTGACACATTTTAGTGACAAAAGTGAACTTTCAGTGACGAAATAAGACTTTTAACGACGAATGTTCGTCACTAAAATGTGTCACTAAAAAATTACAGTACCCAAAGTCTAAAACGGACAAACCCAGTACCCAAAGTCTAATTATATCAAAACCTTGGTACCCGTATACAAAATAACCCTAAAGAAAATTGGTTGAGTTTGGTTGAGTTTTGTGTTGAATTTGTCAAATCTGAGACTGTGTACATATTAAACCTTTAACCCTGGATTCTAAGTGTTTAGTTCAATTTGCAGTTTTAAATTGTAATGTTTTGAGCCGTATACAATGTTGTGTGTAGGTATATAATGTTAGGTTTCATACTCTTACATGTTAGGTTGTGGTTGTGGTGAACATTGAGTTGGTTTTGATGTTCGAATTTCTCCAAAATTTTGAAAACTGAATACATGTTAACATTTTTACATTACTTTCAAATGTGCAGTTCAATTTCAGATCTAATATATAATGTTGAACTAAACTGAAAGATCGAACTCTTTATTTCAAGTTTTAACCCATGTACACTTGACACTCTACACTAATGTTCACAACTGCCTTGAAAACCTAACCCTTCATCTCTATGTTATGTTCATATAGCTATATAGATATATATATATATATATATATATATATATATATATATATATATATATATATATAGTTCTGTATACATGTTATAATGTATTAGATGCATAATTAAATCTCTACCTCTCTATATATAAAACGTGATTGAATTTTAATGCTATTGACTTTCGTTCCTTAAACTTTTGATTTTGATTTTTTTTTAAATAGTACCCCTTTATATTTTATTTTATTTTTGATAATTACCAGTTTTCAGATAGAATGATAGACTGCCTTACAGCCTTGATGATTGATTTATTTTTATTATTTTTATTTTTTTCAGTATGGCACCCATGACCCGAGCCCGTCGTCTGAGAACCGCTGTAGCTCCGGATATGACTAGGAACGTGCTCCTACCTCCTGTTGCTCAGGAGGTAGTGACCCCTCAGGCTGACCCAAGGGTAGTTGCACCTCCCGCCATCGAGGAGGTGTTAGCATCCTCACCAGAGAGTTTCTCTCCACCACCTGTTATTCAGGAGAGAGCTGCAGTCTCATCTGAGACCAAGAGTCCTTCCCGCCTCCTCCTCTGCCTCCAGGAGCGGTACCCCATACCATACCCTCGACATGTTTGTTTCCTGACGGAGCTCAGATATCCAGACTTCTCCGGGATGTGTTGGAGACACAGAGAGTTCAGGCTGAGATCCTGAAGGAGCAGGGCCGCGGGATCCAACTGCTGTGGGATTTGGTACATTCAGGAGGAGAGCCTAGTTCTGAGAGGACGAGGAGCAGTGTATACCCAGAGCCCCGTGAGCACCCAGACTATCAGCCTAGACCAGCCTACCCAGTCCAGACTCCTGTTCAGCAGAGGCCAGCTGAGAGAGTGCCTACCTGTACCTTCTGTAAGAAGCCTGGACATGTATGGGGCTACTGTAGGAAGAGAAGAGGGGTATGCCTGTTATGTGGGTCAGCTGTACACATGCTGCGAGACTGTCCTGCTGCACTTATTCCAGCCAAGGCTCCGCCTTCGGGAGGGAGTTCCAGCCACCAGACCTAGTTGGGGTGAGTCCTTGACCTATACCTTAGCCAGTCTTGATAATTGATTTCCCTACCATATTGTTGTATGTTTTGATACCTTATGATTGCTTTTGATCTAATATGACTAGAATGGCTAGATGAGACCTCAGACTGATACCACTTACCAAAATCCTATATGCTATCTTTCCAATTGCATGATTTAGATAAGTTTTCTTTTGACCTTGATTGTTGGGATTTGACCTAGAAGGGGTACGATCATCTTAATTTCGGGGACAAAATTTTTCTAAGGTGGGTAGGATTGTAACATCCAGTTTTCCAGATGAGGGTAATTTTAAAATTTTGTAATTATAATTATTAATTATTGATATTTATTTCATATTATAATTTTTGGTGATTTTTAATCATTTTTAAACTTTTTAAACCAAGACTTGTAATTTTGGTATTTTGCTAGTGTAACACTAGAGACATCTTGACCTAGAGCCTAGCCATGTGATTAGGGTATTTCATTATCATTTCCAGTTTGAGGGTATTTTTGTCATTTTGAATTTAATTGAATTTAATATATATATTATTTAGAATTTAATGTATTATTAAGAATGGTGTGATTTTAATATTATTTAATTGATTGCCATGTATTGTGATTAGCCTAACTTGGTTTGGACCTAACCTAGATTAGTCATAGCTAGTCTTAGCTAACCATGGTTAGTGTTAGTTAGTATTAATTAGAATTATTGGAATTTAAGTGATTTTTGGTATAATTTAATTTAGTGTTATTCTTGACTTTGACTCATGGTGACTTAGGAGACTGTCCTAGAAGCTAACCTAGGTCATGACTATTTGGTTAGGTTATGGAACCCTAGCTTGACCTAAGTTAGTGATATCAAACCCATTAGAACTTATTTGGAGAGATTAGGAATTGATTAGGCTAGCTAATGGCTTGTGGTTTCACAAGTCATGATTTATGACTTAAGCCTTAGAGGCCCAAAGCCCAACACCAAGTGAACCCTAGCCCAACACAGCCATGGCCAGCCACATAGGGATTCCCTCACCTATTTAATCCCTCCTAGAAGTTAGGGCTAGCCTCCATTAGGAATTTCTCAAGTTTTAGAAAGAGGTAAGTCTCCATCTTCATTAATTCCTAGAAATTCCATTTCAATTCCTTTTCTACCCAAACTAATTGCAATAGGTCCTAAATTTACTCTACTTGCTGTTGGTATTGAGAAATTTCAGGAAAGAAACAATTTGGGAGAGTTTTGGAAGCTTGAGGATCCACTCATTTAGGGGCTTTTTGACCCATTACAAACCTATAGGTAAATTCTAATCCTCACCATAGAATGTTGTTTTTATTGCATATCTAGGAAGCCCTAGGCCTACCCTAGCTGTAGGTATAGCTAACCCTAGGATTCGTGTCCGATATGTGTTCGTATCGGACACGTATCAGTTCATGTATATATGTGTTTGATGAAATGCCCCAAGGGGCATTTCGATTTGTTTTTAGGAAATTATTTGAATAGGAAATTAGGTTGTGACCTTGCTTACGGGTTTCCAGTGTCCTGAGTCATGTTTGGTGTCGTGTCGGGTCACGAAGGACACACGAACACGCGGGTGCACACGCGCGCGCGTGAGCACTGTAGCTCCCCTGCTGCTCGGGGTTGATTGCGCAGTGGACACGCCACTAGGGCACGTGATACTTGACACACACGATGGGGCATCCACTGACACCACGTGTGTCAAGTTACACGACCTCTCGTGTCGTGTCGAACACGGTGTCGTGCGTGCACATGCTGTGCATTATGCGTGTATCCGTGTATTATTGGTTCACTATTTTGATTTCAGTTTAAATGTTTTAATTAGTGATTTTAATTGTTAATTTGATCCTAAATATGATGTATGAGATATGTTATATTAGGTTTACATGTTAATTTAGGTTTTAATATGGAAATTTGGATTCGAAAATTGGGTTGACTGCATGAACACTGAACACTGATACCAGGTTACTGATACTTGGCTTTTTCCTATTTCCTAAACACTTAATCCCAGTTTTAGTGATGTTCTCTCACTGTTAATTACTCCCACATGTTTGTAGTTCATGTTTAGCTTAGCTTTACAATTCAATAGGCTGTATGGTGTGTGAATGAGATTTGAATAATGTGTTGGATTTTGAAATTGACTGGAAACTGAGAATTGGCTTCTTTTCCTACTTGTAAGCTGAGTTGAATGGTTTAATTCTTGATAACCTGAGATTTTATTCTTCATTAATGTAACTGCATGCCCTGTTTTCCTTTAACATTTCAGTGTTTTTTTCTGGACACTGTTTTCACTCACTCACTGTTTCTTAGAACATCACTGTTTTGAAATGAACTAGTTTCCAGGATAATACACTGAAATTCTTTTTTACAGTAAACTGAACTGAGAATGAAATCTCTGAATCCCTGGACTGATTTCCTATTACCTATGATTAACTCATTCCTATTTATTAACTGAAATTGAATGATGTACCCTTGATAACATGAGTTGATTTCCTAAGCCACTGATTTTTCCCTGTATAATGGCAACTGGGTTGAATGACTTATTTTCTAAAACCTGAGAATGATTCCCTGTTTCCTATTGATATATGTACACTGTTGTAGATAGATTGATTTCCAGGATATTAACTCTCATTCACACTCTTACATATTGTTAAACTGTTATGTGTATGATTTGGGGATCTAGTTAAAGGAATGTTCATTCATTCTTAATATAATGAATTGATTCTCCTATTACCCGAATTCATTTCCTGAACCTGAAATGTATCCCTTTGTACTCACTGTTTTCCAGGATTCCTAACACTATTCACTATTCCAGATTTCACCACACTGTTCTTGTTTTCCTAAATATCCTCACACACACACAAGTGTGCACCACTTCTCTGTTTTCTAGTATTAACTGCTTTCAGGATGTCATGCAAGGTATACACTGTTTCACAGGTTCAGACTTCACACACTCTCTTGTATTCTCCCACACACTCTCATGTTTTCACACACACACATAAACACACACATATGCCTTCCTTATTCTTCTATGTGTAAACATATATTATAGGTAACCTATAAGCTAATATGTATTCTATATTATATTAGATACATTATTAGGATGTGTATTTCTATATTAGATTATAATATATCAATATGTGTATTATATTTTAGATATAGATATTGTTATGTGTTCATGTAATATAGGTTATAGGTTGGTTTTAGGCATGATATTGCCTAATACCCTATAGCCTAGGCTCTTAGCCTATGGGTGTATCTGTGTGTCAGTATAGAGTCTAGGTAGACTTGTGTAGCCTTGTTTGACCTAGAATAGACTAGTATAGACTAGTTGACTTAGGTTTGACCTAGATGACCTAGTTTGACTTCTAGGGTTGACCAGAGTTGACCAAGAGTTGACTTTGGCCTAGATTGACCTAGATTCATGTAGAATGCATTGTAGTGCATCTTATTACCATTCTGGACTTGTTGTGACTTGTACTATTCTAAATAGGAGCCAGACACCACTCCTCGGACAGTACTTTCATCTTGGACATTCAGATAGCAGGCGAGTACATTCTCTGATCTTTTCATACCTGTCTGGACTATATTCTTGCTCTAGATTACTTTACTTGATGCTGACACGTATCTTCACAGATTAGTACTATATGGATCCTTTCCTGAGATGTTATCCCTCTACGGGTGCATCGGGTATTTCATGTGCATGTACTTTATCATGTGCATCAGGTACTCCTTGTACTCGTACTAAGTTTATGTATTCACATGTTCTCATGTGCCTTCATGTACTATCATGTGCCTCATGTACTACTCATTATATGAGTTCACATATCTTTAGCTGTATTCATGTGCCAATAACGTAACTTGAATGGATCCTTGTGTATTGATTGGGGTGGGGTGAGTAGAATTGGTTATGTGATCATTATCCCCAATAGGTATTCATGTGCCTCTTAGTTGTATTCATGTGCCCCTAAGCCGTTTACATAACCATATTGTACTCTAAATCACTTAGCCACTTACAGTCTTTGCTTATCATGTACTTACTTTCAGTTACAACATATCTCTTGTTTTCCTGTACTTCCTTTTCAACATTTCCTGTATTTTACTCTATTGCATGCTTTATACTCCTAACCTGTTATGAACTGTTTTGAGAGATATGTGCTCGTTCCCGTCCTGATTGGACCTGTTGAAAATTTTACAGAGGACGAGGAGGAGGCCTGCTTAGATACTTTCTATGGGACAGCCTTAGAGAAACTTGCGATCCGGACTTCCAGTTGGATCCCTTAGCTGTAGAGACTGATGCTCCATAGATATCTTTATCTTATTTCTTGTATTGGAGATTTGAGTTGTTATTTGGATCTGTATTATTTCTGGTTTTCAGTGGAGTTTATCATAGACACTTAGCTTTCTTTCTATTTGTATTCGTGTGGATTTGGATCTTGCATCTTTTATTTCATTCTATCTTATCGTATTCTACCTTAGATGTGATTGAGATATATTCTGTTATGTCACCCCTATTCGGGGAGTATAACTGTTTATTACCTTAAACTGTTAGATGTTGTGACCTAGGACAGCGTTCTACCGCTGACACTGCGGCGTAGGCTGGGTGTTGTTACGTACTCGTACCCTCACAGTGGGTGCGGGTCGTGACACAGGTTGATGGGCCCCGTAGGTTCCATCGTGAGCTTCTCGAAGGGCTTCAACTGCTTCTTCGTTGGATAAACATCGAAGGAGAAGTCCATCGTAGGAGCGTCGGTACAGCATTTTAGTAGCTGTATCGTAATAGAATCGAAGGGAGCGCCTCCGGACTGAGACGGCTTCTTTCGGGTCTTCTGGGAGAATTCTGTAGACAGCGAAGTCGATGAACGGGAACCTCCAGTCTTGGACATTAACACCAGCACTTGTTGACATGGCATGGGCCATTTGTGAGCATAGGTTGTTTTTAGGACAGGCCAAGTCTCGACCAACTACCGTGACATAGTGTTGAGTCCCGAGGGGTGCTGCCAATGAGGCTGCGAGGCCAGCCAGAGCGTCAGCCTCCAGATTTTGTAAACGAGGTACATATTCGATGAAGAACTTGGTGAAGGTTGAAATAATGTTCAATGTAACTTCATGGTAAGGAATCAGATCTTTATGGCGAACTTCGTATTGCCCTCTGATCTGGTTAACGACGAGTTTTGAGTCGCCGTAGGCTTCCAGATAATTCACCCCCAGCTGTTGCGCCAGCTGGAGTCCCATGATGAGAGCGTTGTACTCGACAACATTGTTGGAGCACGGCTTTGAAAGGGAGTAGGCACGCTGGATGACCAGCTGGTCGGGGGAGACTAAGACTACCCCCACTCCTGCGATGATTTGGCCTTTGGGGCATGTTCTTGAAGCGCCATCAAAAAACATCCGCCAGACGGAGCTTTCTTCGGTGACGTTTGATTCTTGGACCTCATCCGGGATGTCTTCGTAAAGTCTTGAGGACTCTGGGATGGGGTGTGCAGCTAAAAAGTCGGCCAGAGCCTGACCCTTGACGGCTTTTTATGGAACGAACACCATGTTATATGGCATTAACAGGATTGCCCATGTAGCTAGCCGGGAGTTTAATGACCCCGACTTCGTCATAAGAACTCTGAGTGGATTGACTCGGGAGATGACATGAATGGTCTGGCCCGAGACATAATGGCGAGTCTTCTGGATGGCAAATACCAAAGCCAAACACTCTTTTTCAACGGGATTTTACCGTTGTTCGGCCCTGATCAGTGTTCTACTGAGGTAGTAGATAGCTTGCTCATAGCGTGTATCGCTGTTCTGAGCCAGCAGAGCGCCGAGGGAATGATCCATGGCACGGACGTAGAGAAGAAATGGTTTGCCGGCGACGGGTGCCACCAAGACTGGCGGGCTCGTCAGGTAAGCTTTGATATCGTCGAAATCTTGCTGGCATTCTTTAGTCCAGACGTAAGAGACTCCCTTCTTCATGAGCTGGGTGAAGGGTTGACATTTTCCGGAAAGGTTTGCTATAAACCTCCGGATGTATGCCAGACGCCCTTGCAGGCCTCGAAGTTCTCGGAGGTTCTTCGGAGGGTCCATGTCAAGGATGGCTTTGGTCTTCTCGGGATCAACATGAATGCCTTTTGCCGTGATAATGAAGCCCAAGAACTTTCCGCTAGAAACCCCAAGGAAGGATTTAGCGGGGTTCATCTTGAGTTGATGTGCTCGCATGAGATCGAAGACTGTCTTAAGGTCTTTTAGGTGATCTCCTTTGAGACGGCTCTTGACTGCGATATCATCAACATAGCATTCGACTATCTTGCGCAGATGTTGATGGAAGATGGTACTCATAGCTCGTTGGTATGTAGCACCAGTGTTCTTTGAGCCAAAAGGCATCACTGTGTAGCAGAAAACTCCCTTCGGAGTCCTGAATAATGTGTGTTTTGCGTCATCGGGGAACATCTTGATCTGTTTGTAGCCCGAATACCTGTCCATGAAAGACATGCGTTCGAAGCCACATGTGTTGTCGATCATCACGTTGGTGATTGGAAGCAGGAATTCGTCCTTTGGGCAAGCAGTGTTGAGATCCCTAAAGTCGATACAGACTCGTATCTTCCCATTCTTCTTGGTGACAGGGACGACGTTGGCCACCCAATCCGGGTGTTGTTCTTCACGAATAAATCCGCTGGTTAGGAGTTTGTCTACTTCCTGATTGATAGCGTTCATGATGTCAGGACGAAAACATCGATGTTGTTGTTTTATAGGGTTGGCATCAGGTAAGATGTTAAGCCTATGCATCGCGATCTGGGGATCAAGTCCCGGCATGTCTTCGTAGCTCCAGGCGAAGACATCGATATATTCTTTAGCCAGCTGGATTAAAGATTTCCGGTCTTCTCCTTTTAAGCTTTTGTTGATGAAGATGGGTTTGGAAGAAGATCCATCCCCAAGGTCGATCTGCTCGACTTCGTCTTCGGTAGGGGGTTTGCGTAATTCAAAACGAGACTCCCACTGTTCTCCTAGGCGTTGAGCCCAGGGTTCTTCTTCGAAGAATTCTGGCGTTTGGTCTTCGTCTTCATCTTCTTGAGGTTGTGCAGATGCCATGTTGGCTGATAGCACTTTCTTGAAGACTGAGCCGATACTGGTATCGGAATCCCAAGTTGATGCTTCGGATGAATGAGAATGTTCTACCTCTTCCGCCTCCGAGCTCTCTGGAGTTGACGGCAGCGTGACACAGCCCATCCCCCGTCGAGTTCGATGATAGTAGTCCTGCGGCTTTCCTTTAGGTGTTGGAAGCCGGAGAGGAAGACGTCGACCCTTGCCGTAGTTCAGGCCTTTGTTGCTTTTTAGGTCGTAACCCATCTTTTGGATGAGGTACTTCGCCTTGTCCGTGTACCGATAGACTTGTATTCTGTCGGTATCTGGTTCTTTCTCGAGTGGCGGAAGGTCTTGATGATGCTCGACTTTGCCGAAGATGATAGATTCTTCGTCTCGATTTCGCGGTGGGACTACAAAACAGACCCCTTCGGACGGGACAACTCGATTTATATGATGGACGGTCGTTATTTGTGTTTGCAACGACCGTAGAGCGTCATCTAATGTATACATGGCATTCTATTGTGGAAGACTAAAATAATTAAAAGACACTCTATTATTGATGAAACACGAGATTTTGTCCCACGGGATTACATTATCCAGAGAGGGTGCATCTACATCAGCAGAGATATATTCCCCTAACTCTTCATCTGTGAGTACTGGGATTGGATCGGGAGAGTCCACCATAGCTTTGATCTTGGGGTCCGAGAGGGCTATCTGGGCCTTCTCCGGCAGCTTGGATGAGACAGATGATCGCGGCGGCTTGCCCTTAAGACGCACCTTCAGAGGTGCCTCAACTGCGCCCTCGGTGATTGGTGCCTTCTCCTGTAGTTTTACCACAAGGGGAGCCGATGTTTGAGGCGGCTTTTCCTTGAGCCGTATCTTCAAGGGAGCTTCAGTATGTGTTCTATCTGGAGCAGTTGGTGCTTTTCCAGGTAGCTTGATGTTCATGGGAGGCAACGTATGAGGCGGCTTCCCTTTGAGTCGAATTTTTAAAGGAGCGTCGGGAATCACCTCTGGCTCCATATCTGGCTCTGCTGCCGCTTCTGCTTCGTCGTCAGCATCATTGGCTTCTTCTTCGTCAGGCGACTTGTATAAGGTAGAGTCGGTGAAGTAGGCTTCGACCCCCTTGAAAGGGTCAATGTCCGCGAACTCCGTTCAGATGATGTCATTGGTGGACACGTATTTTATACATTGGTGGAGTATAGATGGCACCACCATGTACTCATACAGCCATGGACGACCCAGTAGGAGGTTGTAGTTGACGTCAGCGTCCACGACGTAGCAAGTCACCTCGGTTCTGAGGTTACCAATATGACACTTCAGCCGTATTTTTTCCAGCGGCTCGCTTTTGCTAGCATTGAAGCCACTGATTGTTGTGTTGGAAGGTGCCAGTCGGTACATTGGGATCCCCAGTGTTGAGAGCAGCGTCTTCGGAATGATGCTGAGGGAAGATCCCGGATCGATCTGAATCTGCTTCACCTTGACGGAACCGATATACTCTGTATAATACAGCGACCTGTTGTGTCGGTTGTGCTTGAGCAGCATGTCTTGTTGGATGAAGGTTATGTTGGGGATAACTTCATCCGCACAATAACAGTGCGCACATGTAGTCAGAGTATCCTCAGGCTGCTTGACCTGACTGATGAAGGACTCAGCATCCTTCAGGGCTTCACAGAGAGCTTCACGAGTGTCCTTGGAAAGACGAAGGAGCTCAAACAGAGATAGGCGGGCAGGAGTACTGGCAAGTTGTGCCAGTATGTCGAAGTTGTGTGGCTTGGCTAGGCCCGAAGCATTCTCCTTTCGCAGAGGCTTATCGAAACGGGCCTCTACATGCTTCTGCTTATTGGCTGCTGGAGGCTTGGATGGGCCCTCTTCCTGGGCAGCAGGGTCGACGGTGCAAGGAGGCACCACCTCGACGGCAGCTTCGTCAGGTTGGGCGTTCTGATGTGAACGCGTCTGTACAAGAAGTACCTCTTCCGCAGAAGAAGAGACCATGTGGCAAGACGTGATCTTCCTGTCCTTAGTTTTGGAGGCAGAACGTACCTCCGGTTGAGTAACCTCGGAGACGAGATCAGAGTGAACCCATAAGACCTCTCCCCGAGATGTGGTGAGTGGGATGAGTCCACTCACGTTGTCACGAGTAGGTGGTAGATTGACCACCTGCATTGTCGTCTTAGGGATAGGGGCGACGCCATCTTGTGTTGTGGTTGGCGGCAAGGTGCCAAATTAGAGTGACACCAGGTTGGCCGAGATCGTTTTCTCCTCGTAGTCGACGAAGATAACATCTGCATTGATCGTGCACTGGATGTAGTTTTTGAGGACGTAGCAGTCCTTAGTTGGATGTTCGACAAACCGATGGTAGTGACAGTACCTCGGATTATCCACTTTCTCAACCTCGTCGGGACGCTTTGGGTCCGGCAATTTGATCTTGTCACCCTGCTTCAGTATCTCAAAGAGTTGCAGGGTGTCTTCATGGTTGAAAGAATAAACCTCCTTTGGCCTTGGTGCAAGTGGAGGCTTCTGGGTAGGTGCTGATGCACCTTTGGAGGCATTGACAGTCAATGCCTGTTTCTCCTTCGTCTCTCGTCCAGGGTTGTTGGCTGCAGGCCGTTTCCCCTTATCCTCAAAGGCAGGAAAACTAACTCCCAGAAGGCGAGCATTGGACGCCTTCTTTTCTGCGGCTTCGGCTTCGATGATCAAGGAACTCCAGTCGGAAGGAGGAGTAGAGTTGAGCCAGAGTTTGATCGCAGGCAGCATGTTCATGCTGCAGGAGGAGAGGAGTGCATGTTCTGGCATGCCCGGGGGCAGTCTGAAGCAGGCCTGTCGGAAGCGTTCGATGAATACTCGAACTGTTTCCTTCTTCTTATGATGTATCTCTATTAGGGACGCCATTGTCATGTCCTTCCCGCCGTCGTAGAAACGGTCGAGGAAGAGACGCGTCAAGTCGTCGAAGGAAGATATGGAGTTATCGGGGAGACTACAGTACCAGTCGTACGCCACTCCCTTCAGTGCCCCGACAAATATGCTGGTGAGTAGTGCGTCCTCCTTCGGGAGATGTCCCATTTGAGACTGGAAGTACGTCAGATAGCGATGCGGAGAGTCCTTCCCGTCGTATGGCATCAATATTTTTGGTTTATACTTAGAAGGATAAACCACTTTGTTCCATTCGAGGGGATATGGTTGGGGGATCCCCATCTTTTGGCACTCCTCTTGTCTATTCTTGGACTCAAAGCGCTCGCGCAAGTCCCTGATCATTTCGACCACGTCTTCCATGGTGCTGGGAGTCGGGAAAGGTGGTACCGCCTGGAGTTGAGCATTTGAAGGCTCTGACATCCGTGGTGCTTCGCGGCGATCTGTATCCAAGGATACCCGTTGAAGGGGTACACTTGATTCTCCATTGGCCCCTGGGTCAGGACCGGTAGAAGGCGCTCTGGCCAAAGCAGACCGTATTTCAAACACTGCTTGAGTCAGTGTTTACATGGAGGCAGAGAGGGTTTTGAGTCCTCCCTCCAGGGTATCCATGCGCTGGACGAGGTCTGCTGGCGGCGCATCTGGCTCGGTATCACCCCCGGTTATGTATACTATCATGACACGGCTGGAAGTGGATGGATCAGTTGAGGCTTCACTCTCGGCCTCACTCTCCTGTAGGGGAGTTGCCTCTCCTGGAGCTTCATCCTGGCTACCCCCAGCTACGTTCTGGAGGACACCCTCGTCTTCGGAAGAAGTATCCGCAAGGGCCTGATTACCCCCAGTTCTGTCTTGTAGGACTTCTTCATCTTCGAGGCACAGATTCACAGGGGCTAGACTATCCCCAGCTGTGCTCGGGAGGCTGATTTCATCCCCAGGATGAAGATCCACCCCAGCTGTGCTCTGGAGGATATCTTCGTCTTCAGAAGGAGGATCAACAAGGGCTTGACTACCCCCAGCTTCCTCCAGGATCTTCTTTCTCCTCCGAGTGCCTTCAAACACTCTAGAGGATGGGACAGTTGTCTTAGTTTTCCTCTGCTGGCTCTTGGACGAGGACAAGGAATTACCAGTCGCCTTTCGAATTGACGAGGAGTTGGAGATTACGTTGCATGAAGCAACCTTTAGTTCTGGATCCTCTTTTATTGACACCTTCTTCCCGAGGCGACGTCGGAGGGGTGTTGATGATTGCCGCCGCTGGAACACCGACTGCCTTGGTGGTGGGACTGCTGTTTTATAACAACAGTTGATGGTGACTACAGCACAGGTGTGCCCTATGAGGGGCGCATTGTGCCTGTTAATCGACTCTCCTGATCGGCGTTTGTGAGTGATCACGTTATGCAGATCATTGGAGAAGAGTGCCACCTTCGTACCCCCATCAGGCGCATGGCAAGGCCAAGCGTCGGGGTGGTCAAGTGAATGCTGCGCCCCCTGATCCAACACCAAACAGGCGCTCAGATCAGTAGTGGGGGAACAATATTTACAGTGACTTGAACGAACCTCAGACGCACAACCAGTGGAGGCGCAGGAGTTCAAGACCACAGGATTTGCCTTGTTCGACTTGGTTGCGAATACAACAGATGCGCCCAAGTGAGACAATGACTTTGAAGGTCGACTCATTTCTGACGCAGAAGCACCCGAGTCGACCTTATACAACTTACCATCAGCAGTGCGCATGATTGTGAGCGCATGCTTCTGGTTTGCTACCGGCATAGCACGTTTAAGGCGCATGGCCCGTTCTGTCTTGGACTTCTTCGTACCAGCCCGCTGGGGTGCATACTACTCAGAGTCCAAATTTTCCTCGCCACTATAGCGAGTGAGTCTGTCAATGACAGAGACCTTTTGTGGCACATCAGAGGTGATACGCGGGGCATTGGTTGCGCCCCTGCTCCGTCGACGCATCTTCCTCGCCTGAGAGGGAGATGGCTGGGGAATGTGGTCAGCCGCACGTTTTTCCGAGAGATGTGCTGCACCGGTGGGTGCATCTTGGCTGCTGAGGACGTCAGTAGGAAGGGTAGGCTGCATCGGTGCATCCCCTTCGGTGATGGTGCCAGAGGCGTCGACCTTGCGCATCCAGACCAGGCGAGTCTTCTTCGGCTTTGGCAGCCGCTTCAAAGGACTCGTACTGCCTTCAGAGATGAACTCCTCATACGTCTGTTGATTGAGGCGTACGACCAGCATCTTGTGGGAGGAGCCCACCTTCACGTCGTCGGATTGCGACACAGCTTTCTCGGTGGAGGAGAAAGAGGTCTCCAGCAGAGTCGCCAGCTTGTTTGCTATTAAAATCTTTTGATTACAAATTTTAATTACAAACAGAATAGTATTACAATGTAGGACTTAGACGTAGTCCTAGGAGAACACTTTTGTTTATCTGGGTCCCTTGTGCCGATGGAGCGAGTGGTAATACGTTGGCTCCGTTGACCATCTGACGACGGTTATCGGTTCTCTAAAGGTCTGAGTTGCTCTGGGTGCCGGAGCTTGCGGAGAGGAAGAAGTCGTTGAGTGTCTATATCTGCCTCTCTATATATGTATGTCGGTGGTTGTGCGATGTGTGTGTATATCCCCCTGGAAGAAGGAAATGATCCCTCTATTTATATACTACAGGCTGGCTGCTTATGCGTGCATATGTAGGATACGCCTGTACGCGGGGACGCCACGTGGTGGTTGCTGATGGAGGCGTTGTTGCCTTTGTGGGCTGCGGCCGAGCTGACACACAGCAATGGAGAGGATCTTTTAGTTGCTGAGATCTTAGATAATTAGCACCCCTTCATAGGCTGAATCGAGTCAAAGGACGCGTGTCGTAGGTCCATGGCTCGAAGATCTTGGATTTGGTGGTGAGTGATCTGATAGGATGCGCCTGGGATTGGGCGCATGAGGAGACTTTGCCTCATAACCTTTAGGAGTCACGAACCAGTCGGGGCGCATGGCTTTTGAGGCGCATGCGGGGCTTCAGTAGTGACTTTACTTCTTTAGGGATCAGAGAAAAGTCTGAGGCACACGGCTTTTGAGGCGCATACAGAGATTTGGGCGCATGGCTGCGGAGGCGCATGCGAGATGGTTGGGCGGCCACATGGCTTGTAACCGCCGGAGGACAGCAATGATGATGCTGACGTCGGCGATGCTTCGTCTTCTGAAAAAGCTGTCAATCGTTCAGTCCTCGGGGGACGTACTGCCAACTCTATCAGACTTCAGCATTTAATGTTCTTGATAGGTGATGGGCCAATGAGTGGGTGCATCGATCTGCGTTCCACTAGGCGCATGGGGACGCATGGGGGCGCATCCTTATGAGGCGCTTGGTGTTGATGGGCGCATCAGTATGATGCGCGGTCTGGCCGGTGCATCCGTTTGTATGATACGTCTTTACGGGCCCGACTGTTACGTTCTTCGAGTGCTTTAAATAGCCGTTTTTGACTTGGCTGAATTCGAAGTGTCAGGTTCATCACCATTAATACAAATTCATTGCACGGGATTCGGAGAGCCAGCCACTTGGCACATGGGTTTGATTTGCCCAGCCTATAAATAGTGGCATGGAGAGGGTTTGCTTCTCGTTCTCTCACGTCCTCCCGAAATGAACTTGTTTGCCCGAGCACATTCTGTTGACGAGATGCTCCCGAGGGTGAAGATGCGACGCATTGTCTTCATTGATGCACTTGAAGGTGACTGTTACATCCAAAAGTCGGGGTCGAGGGCTTCTGAGGCAGACGGAAGGTGCCTATTGCATCCAAAGATCGGGATGCTCGAGCCTCATCTCCGTTATGCCGGAAGAGCCGCAGATCGGAATTGCGGTGCCCCGATCATCTTCCTTAGGCTTTGGGAGAGCTCCTCCTCCTGCTAGAGTGTGTGTCGCCTATTCTGGTTGGGTTGAAAGCTGCTCCTTTAGCCGCGGGTCGATTACGGTGCTCTCCTCTTCCTTGGTTTGGGGAGCTCTTCCTCCAGCTAGAGGGTTGATTGCCACTCTCGTTCTGCTCAATAAATGCTTCATTAGTCGAAGCATTTGATGGCGCATATGCTGAGACTTCATGATGCGCCTGTCTGGGACGCTGAAGGGCGGCACATAACTGAGCTGCTGAAGGGATGCACATAACTGAGCCACTGAAGGGATGCACATAACTGAAGATGCACATAACTGAGCTGTTGAAGGGATGCGCCTGGCTGATAGCGCATGGCGAGATGCGCCTGTTTGAGAGCGCATGGTGGTTACTGCGCCTAGCTGTAGACTTAGGGTCTTTTCTTTGTAGAAATTCTCCTTTGTACAGCTCTTTTTTAGACATGTAATAGACTTTTATATGAAATAAAAATTCTCTTTTAATGTCTATACTTTTGCTTTGCTATGCCAAATACTTCCTCTGAGCTCCCTGGCACATGTAATATTTGGCACATAGGATTTCTGGTCCTAAAATTCTATACTTCTACAAGTACATCAATCACTTTGAAGTGATGACTGACCAATTACAGCCAAATGATGCTCTCCTTACCAGAGTGTTCGTCAGTTGTTTAGCCGGCACAGCATACGATTGGTATCGTAGTTTGCCAGATGGCTGTATAACTTCTTTTGCTGGTTTCAAGCAGATGTTCTTAGAACGTTTCTACGAGGGAGTCAATGACATGATAATGTCTGCCCTCATTAAGATCAAACAAAGACACAATGAATCCACAGAGAGTTTCTTTGAAAGATTCTACCGTGAGGCACTTAAAATACCTTTAGGAACTCCATCTGCTGTAACAATAGACACCTGCAAATCAAACTTTTTGCCTATTATCAGCATGTGGACAGGATCTACACAATTCCAGGATTGGCCTTCTTTTATTGTGAATACCAAGGCGGCAGAAGTCAGTGCCGAAAAGTTCAAACAGTTAGGAGTTCAAATGACTCATCCTAACCAAGGCGAACATTCTACACTCGGGGGTAATAATCGCCAGAATAACCGCAAGGGTAAAGAAACACTGGCCATCAATCTCAAGGGTAATGAGTCATTGGTTGTTAATGTTTCCCAGACAGCACCTACTTCATCAGCACCACCATAGAAAATACCTCGTCCAAAAGAAGAGTATTCTTTCGATGAAGATGATACTTTGAGCATCTTCGATTGCTTAATTAAAAGTAATAAGCTTCAATTGCCGGAGGCAAAATGGCCAGAAGAAGTAGGTAAAACTGATCACCCTAAATACTGTGTTTATCACAGATTTATAGGGCATCCAACCAGAGCATGCTACGTGCTCAAAGGCAAAATCCAGGAGATGGTCAATTCTGGAGCAATTGTCTTCAGCAGGATGAGAAGACTGTGACAGCTAATATTGTCTCTGTACAGTTTGGTGACTTTCCACCACAACTTGTACAAGATGGTGTTGTCCCCATTCCAAGGACTACTCTCGAGATCGTGAATCTCCCACCTCCTCAAAATGAAGGTCTTGTTCCACTATCAACTGACAGAGGAGAGATTATGTGGATTCACCCAGATCTGGTAGCAGATTTCGAAATGCCTTTCTCTTCTAAGCAAAAGAACCACTCCAAAACTAAATTCAAGAACTGCAACATGGTATCTTTTGAACCAGTAGCAGAAGAAGAAATTCTTATTGGCACTAGATCTGGGAAACCCTACCTTCGGAAATACCCCGAAACTCAAGAGAATTCTGCCCTATCTCCTTATGCCCCTCCTACATCGTCTTCTTCTGCTGAGAATATACCATCTACATCTATGCCGGTGGTTGAACCAACTCCTCCTAAACTGACATCAGCAGACAAGGGAAAACAACATGTTCGTTTTGATAAAGCACTGAAGAAGTCCTCATCTTTTGGACTCGAAAAGCCATATAATTTTGATATATTGGCTCAATTAGCCAATACTCCAGCAAGGTTGTCAATCTTTGAACTCTTACGTCTCTCAAAAGAAACTCGAGAGACGTTAAGTGAAGCTTTGATGTAGGCTGATGCTTGTCTCACTCTTCTCAAAAAGCCTGAAAAGGAGCCAGTCAGCTGTGCACATTGCAATAGTGTGTTTGAGTTAATACCCAATTTTACTTTTACACAAGATGACATGTTGTTAGAAGACAATCGTCATGATCGTCCTCTCTATTTTACGGGGTATGTGGACACCATGAAAGTCGATCGTATTCTGATTGATCCAGGGTCTGCTCTTAGTATCATGCCGAAGTCTTTGCTAGATGCTTTGAAGATCCCGGTGCATAACCTGTCTACAACCATCACTATCATCTTGGGGTTCAATCAAGGAAGAAATGAACCTTTGGGGAAGATACGCCTAAAACTTCAAATTGGCAACCTTCATACAAAGGTGACTTTCTATGTAATTGACAATCATGGCTCATACAATGCTTTGTTAGGAAGACCATTCCTCCATGAACACAATATTGTACCTTCTACTCTCCACCAATGTTTCAAATATGTGGATGGTAATGGAAAACTCCAAAAAGAGGTTGCAGATCTGAATCCTTTCAAAGGAGTTGAAGCATACTGCAACGATTCTCGCATATATAAGGAGGAATTCATGAAGGTGGTACTGGCAATGGACACAGATGAAGAACAGAAATGTATACCAAATGATACTCTGGTGATCCTTGTTAAAGAGCGTACTTCCTGTCCTCAGTCTTCCAAACCACTGACTATCTATCTTCCTTCCCATGAGAAGCAACTTCCTTGTGATAGTCAGGAACAAAGGGAGCTCACCTCTTCTGAGCCGCTTGTAATCGACCTTCGTCGTAAGAAGCGCCCTCCTCCTTCTCGTTCTTCTTCTCCCCCTCTTGTCATCAATCTGACTAAGCTTGCTAAGGCCAAAGTTCCTGTTGTAAATGATGGTGTAAAAATCAATAAAGCATCTCCTTTGCAGTATGTTGATGTCTTTTACTATACTCAATGCTATTTGGATATGCTAGATAGTTTTAAACCACTTACAATAGAAGTTGTATCATCTCTACAAAATGTGGTATCATTGGATTCAATACAAGAGTCGTACTTCTTAGTACCGTCTCGAAAGAAAGATGAAAGGCCTATATTCTTCAATAAAAGAGAGGAACAAAAAATCATGCTCTATAATGATAATAGAGATGATACAGGAAGGCTACAATTACGTCGCTATAGTCCACAATCCAAAGCAATCATCCGTAAAATGGGCTATGATTTCAGAACAGGCCTCAACAACGGTAAAGAAAGATGAACTCCTATTCGTATTTCTGTTCGAAAAGGAAAATTACAACAATACCATAGTAAAACGAAGCAGGAATTAGGTTATACTTCACCACTTCCAAATCTAGAACTTTCTGAATCTGATGAAGAAGAACGATCTAACTCTTCTGATTCTATCTTATGGGATTCTGATACCAGCATTGGTCATATTCATCGAGTAATAGTATCTTCTAACATGGTGTCTGTCGAATTCTCGGAAGATGGTGAAGATGACATTGAAGACATTCCTGAAGTGGACCCTTGGGCACAAAGGATGGACAATCAGTGGGAACTTCGTTTTGAATAACGAGAACCACCTACTGAGGATCAACTAGTCCAAATCGATATTAGAGAAAAGGGCGTATCACGGCCAATCTTCATTAGCAAAAAATCTCTCAGAGGATGATAAACAAGAATTAATTCACCTTATTCATGAATATATTGATGTCTTTGCCTGGAGTTATGAAGATATGCCAGGATTAGATTCTTAAGTTGCAACTCACAAACTTAATATCTTGTCGAATGCCAAGTCGGTCAAACAACAACAACGACGATTTAAGCCTGAAATGATGGATGTAATTGATGATGAAGTCAAAAAGCTTATAGCTTGCGATTTTATCAGAGAAGAACAGCATCCTGACTGGGTAGCCAATGTTGTACCAGTCTTGAAGAAGACCGAAAAGGTTCGAGTTTGCATAGACTTTCGGAATCTCAATGATGCTTGCCCTAAAGACGAATTCCCTCTCCCAATTACTGATGTCATGATCGACAATACATGTGGATTCGAACGAATCTCTTTCATGGATGGGTTTTCTGGATATAATCAAATCCGAATGAATCCAGAAGATGAAAAACATACTTCGTTTCGTACTCCTCGTGGAATATATTATTATACAATCATGCCATTTGGTCTTAAGAATACAGGTGCAACTTACCAGCAAGCTATGAGTACTATCTTTCGAGATCATTTACGAAAGACTGTCAAATGCTATGTTGACGATATTGCTGTCAAAAGTCATCTAAAGGAAGATCACATTCAAGATTTAAGAACTATTTTCAATCTAATACGACAGCATCAACTCAAAATGAACCCCACCAAGTCTTTCTTGGGTGTCTCTAGTGGCAAATTTCTCGGCTTTGTCATTACCTCTAAGGGTATACACGTTGATCCCGAGAAGATCAAAGCCATTCAAGAGATGCGTCCTCTACGCAACCTAAAAAAGCTACGAGGATTCCAAGGTCGACTTGCGTACATCAGGCGGTTCATTTCAAATTTATCTGGACGTTGCAGACCGTTTACTCAATTAATGAAGAAAGGTGTATCTTTCGTTTGGACAGAAGAATGTCAACGAACATTTGATGACATAAAGCGATATTTAATGAGTCCACCGGTTCTTGTACCACCAATCTCAGGAATACCTTTCTTAATGTATGTCCGGGCAATGGATTATTCATTGGGAGCTTTGCTAGCTCAGAAGAACAGGGAAGGTCATGAACAAGCCATCTACTACCTTAGCCGGACGATGATTGGAGCTGAACATCATTATAGTCCGGTAAAAAAGGAATGTTTAGCCTTAATGTTTAATATTCAGAAGACAAGACATTACATCATAGGATAAACTATTCATGTCATATCCCGAGTCAATCCTCTTCAAGTCTTAATGAAAAAGCCAAGTACACTCAATTCTAGGCTTGCTACATGGGCCATATTATTAGCACAATATGATATGGTTTATGTTCCTCAAAAGTCTATGAAAGGTCAAGTACTTGCTGACTTCTTAGTAGCTCATCCTGTCCCTGAAACATCTAAACTATATGACGAGATTTCAGATGAAACATTGGAATCAAATATGATCTCAGAAGAATTTCCTACTTGGCGGTTGTTCTTTGATGGAGCTTCTAGAATTGGACCTGGAGGTACTCTTGTTGCTGGAGTGGAAATTATACTCGTTTCACCAGATGGATTAGCTATTCAAAGGACTTATTCTTTGGACGAATCATGCTCTAACAATGTAGCAGAATACAATGCCTTGCTCATTGGACTCCAATTAGCCAAACAATTAGATATTGAATATCTCGAAGTATATGGTGATTCTAAGCTGATTGTTAATCAGGTTAGAGGCATATATGAAGTTCGACATCAAGATTTGGTACCATACCATGAAGCAGCAACCAGAATAGCTTCTTCGTTCAAAGGATTTTTATCGAACATGTATGTCGTGCATGTAATACAGAAGCTGATGCCTTAGCTAACCTAGCTGCAGTATTGGCAGTGCCAGTTAAAAGACAATAATTGGTTGTTATCTCTAATAGAGAACTATTTTGTGTTGAAAACAACCACAACATTGAATTCAGCAATCTAACTGAAGTTAATGTCATTAGCGAAGACTGGAGAGCACCTTTCATTGATTTTACAGTACATGACATATTGCCAGAAGATCCTAAGGAAGCTACAAGTATTCGTCGCCGATTGCTTCGATTCTATTATAATCATACTACTAAAACTCTCTATCGAAGAACTTTTGATGGGTTACTTTTGAGATGTCTCGCTGGTGATAAAGCAAAGCAGATGTTACGTGAAGCTCATGATAGCGTTTGTGGAGCACACCAGCCTGGTCCTAAACTATAGGATCGTATTCGACGTATGGGCTACTACTGGCCCTCTATGGTATCAGATGCTATTGACTATGCAAGGAAATGTCGTGCATGTCAAATTCATGCAGATTTCATTCACCAACCATCAAAATTTCTTCATCCGACTGCTGTCTCATGGCCCTTCGAAGCTTAGGGCATGGATATAATTGGCCCTATTAATCCTCCTTCATCTAAAAGACATCGGTTTATCTTGGCTATAACCAATTATTTCTCCAAGTGGACAGAAGCTATACCTTTGGCTGAAGTAAAGACTAGTAGTGTCATCAACTTCATCAAACATCATGTGATATACAGATTTGGTGTCCCTCGCCGAATCATCCATGATAATGGGCCACAATTCGTCAGCCAGAAGTTTAATAGGTTCTGTGATGACAACAGAATCAACAATGTTGCTTCTACAGCCTATAATCCCGCAGCTAACAGGTTAACTGAAGCATTCAACAAAACCATTATCAAACTCCTTAAAAAGTTTATCTCTATTAACAAACGTAATTGGAGTGATAAACTTGGAGAATATCTATGGGCATATCGCACTACTGTCCGTAACCCCACAGGTTGTACACCTTTTTTGCTAGTATATGGATGTGAAGCTGTCTTTCCACTGAAAATTCAAATTTCTTCATTGAGAATCGCCATCGCTAATGAACTTACTACAGAGAATAATGATCGTCTTCGACTTCAAGAATTAGAAGTGCTCGACGAGAAAAGGTTGCTGGCTCAACAACACATTGAACTTTATCAAGCCCAGATTTCAAAAGCTTTCAATCGCAAAGTCAGAGTGCGAACATTTTAGGAAGACGAGCTAGTTCTTACAGTCAGACGTCCTATGACTATGACTCATATGAGAAAAGGCAAGTTCGAGGCGAAATGGGAAGGTCCATATGTGGTAAATAAGGTTTTCTCAAATGGAGCCTATCAATTAACAGATATGGATGGCAGAGTTGCTATGATGCCTATCAATGGCAAATTTCTCAAGAAATATTATGTATAAAAGCAAAATGTACTTTATTTCAGAGACATGATGTAAATAAAAGTTTATTTTATTCAAAAGCAGAATAGAGTTACATAATATTAAGGACGGGGAGGAGGCCCTGATCCTTCATGATTAAATATATAGTTTGCCAACAGTTCAAACATCTCATTGTCTGAACTCACAAAAAATTTACAAGCAGCCATCCTCAATTCCTCTTCTTCGGCAGTCTTCCCAGGCTCCACTAGGTTGGCAATCAAGTCCTGTCCTGGTGCAGGAGCAATTGAGCCTTCACCCCTTTCTTTCTGAGGAGGCACTGGAGGCTCAGCAAGGGGCGTCTCGGTCTTTCCTTCAATCTTCGGAGTGAGCAAATCCTTGGAAGATATTTTGTACAAAAAGAAAAGAAATGGACAATATCTACGAAAGTTTTGTTCTATTTATAGACAGAACAACTAGATAGTCAACCTCGAGAACTGATGCGACTTTTTGAAAGAAGCACAACTGTTCGTTCATTTATAACTGTTCATTCATTCATAACTGTTCATTCATTTATAACTGATCGTTCATTTTCCTTTCTTCAAAAACCGACGCGATTGTTCATTTGTCTATTCTCTTCCTCGAGAGTCGAAATGACTGTTCATTCATTGTCTCTTTTTCGAAAATTAAAGTGACTGTTCACTTTTCATAACGAGAGTTCACATTCTCCATACCTCTGAATTCTGATTATTTACATCAGCAACTTGTCACATCCACATTTTTCCTGGATTCTATTTTTCCATATCGGCACATCAAAATCAAATTATAAAAGAAAGAAGAAGAGAAAGTCAATTTTTATTCTTTTTTTAAAAACATAGATACAAATGAAGGTCTATTACATCTTTGGTTCTTCTTATTGACAACTGAAGGTCTGTTACATCTTTGGATCTTCTTGTTGGTGCCAGTTCCTTGTCATCTCATCCTGAAGCAGCGAGTAAGACAACGGAATCAACTCTGGTCTTCTCTCTCAGAAAGACGAGAGGAGAACCACAGAGTACAATAGCCCAAAGATAAGCTACTGTCAATACAACTGGTGGAGAAAAGATGACCCGTCATGGGAACTAGGAATGAGATCACCCTTGTGATACGATTCCTAATTCTGTCTCTCCACCATCCAACTCTCATGTATAAAGGCTCTTCCTACCATCTAAGGAAGACCCTTTTTGAATGCAGAGAGTCCTGAGCTATCTGATTTGAGTGTCAGAATCATATGAGCTGTCTGATGTTGGTGTCAGAAGAATGCTCTTCATAGCATCCAAATTGCCGATGCCAGTTTTAAAGAAACTTGTCAACCAAACTTCTACAAATATGAACAAGGAAAGTAAAGTCAGTAAAATCTATCAAAACTGCGCACGTATTAACAGTGTGCGCCGATCAACAGGCACATATCAGCAATATGTGCCTATTTTCAGAAGCACATGCGTGTATTAACAGTGTACTCCGATCAACAAGCGCATATCAGCAATATGTGCCTATTTTCAAAAGCACAGGCGCGAATCAACAGTGTGCGTCGATTAACTGGCGTATATCAGCAATGTACGCCTATTTTAAGAAGCACAGGCACATATCAACAACATGCGCCGATCAACAGGCGCATATCAATAGTGTGCGCCGATCAAATAGGCGCATATCAATACCACGCGCTTCTGACCGAAGTCAGACATTGATTGCAGTACGTGCTTTTTTTTAGAATTCCAAGCGCGCATCTACAACATGCGCTTCATTTCTTCAAATTAACACCTATATTCAAGAATAGTGCAAAGTAAAAATGCTCATGTGTGAAAACCATTGGTTCTTTACTGGAACTTACCAACTTTCGAAGGTACGGCGTGCAAAAGAATAGCATCAGGTTGAAGTGGCGCAAGTGAACTTGTGGATGTTAAATTTTTGCTGGACAGTGGGACCTTGTGAGAAGTCATCTTCTAAATAAAATGAGAAAGCACGAATGTCTCTTTCCTTTCGTTTTGGCTATCCTTTTAAAAGCATTGAAGATGTGAACAATACGTTGTTCTAGGAGTTTATTTCGGAAAAGAACTAAACAAGAGGCGCTCTTAACCACATGATGGCTGCCATGTGTCTCTCAAAGAAACAGTAAACATTGAATTCGTCAAAAGAGCATATTTACATGCGCCACTTGGAATCACAGCCACACAATAATAATGTCAGAAATTATAAATTTTATTTCATAAAGAGGGGTAGACCCCTACAGACAAGTAGAAGAAGACACATAAAAAGAAAATAAAAGCTGGCACGCTTTCACATTATTTCTTTTTCTCGTCTTCATTGGTCTGACGAAGGGCAACGTCCAATTCTTGCATATTACGGATCCCCGAGCGACGCATCAGATTAAGGAATCCCTCCGAATCGCCGCGCTCTTCAGAGGAAAGTGATGGCCCACCACTCGAGTGATTGAAGACTGTTGGATTTAAACCAAAATAGTCTAAGAAGTTTACCGCCCTCAGTGACGGGTCAGCCTCCAACAAATAAGTTGTAGGCGTGACATCAGGTTCCGCTTCAGGGGACTTGATTTCAGTGTCAGCACTGGTCTCCATCCCCTTCTTCTTAGGTGCCATCGAAGTACAGAAGTGAAGAATAAGTACAAGGACCAGCCCCTATATATATATACATAAAACTAAACTGACCCTTCATATTCCTCATGGGAAACCGAAAATCATCAATAAAACTCGGGAAGACGAAGAGGAGATTGAGTGTTTTCGAGAAAGAAATTTAATTATGACGGCTGGACATTGACTGGCACAATCTAAGTAAAAGTTTTCATAATTCAAAGTATTTCAAAACTTTGAAACCTTCTTAAAAGTTTCGAAAACTTTGAAGGGGGTCTTGTAGGGCCTAAAAATCAAGTTGCGCCATGTATTTACTACTCAGCAATCAAGTTGCGCCCCAAAAAATCAAGCTGCACCACTGATTATGAAGATCAGAGATCAAATGACGCAGCTGATTAAGTTGCGCCAAATATCAGACTGCACCCAGTTATATTGCGCCAAAGTCTATGTGGCGTCTGACATTTAATAGCCATCATTACCTGACAGCATAGTAAACGGAGAAAATCTCTTCGAATCCCTCGAATTGTGTCGCTCGAGGAGATTTGATTGACAGCTGTCCTGCACATCTTATGAGTTGCGCCTAGGCGCAATCTGAACAACTTCTTCTCAAAATCTGCCACGTGCCTATACATTAAGTTGCGCCTAGGCGCAACCCAATTAGGCGCAGTTTAACTTGTTGACTGAAGCTCGCGCAAACTGATGAAGTTGAGATAACTTACATTCTATAACAGGATGATGTGGCGTACATGCCACTAATCTCTCAAGACGTGTCTACTATTCTGTACACGACCACGCGCATCTCAATCACATGATGCCACGCGTCTAAATACAGTTAGTACATGATTGATTAACTGAATGGAAGTTGGCGCAACATAAAGTTGGCGCAACCCAATGTGGCGCAATCCAGCCTCGCGTACATCAGAATAACTACTAAAACAGTTATTTCCAGAATTCTATAAATAGAGTTTCTAATCATTGTTAAATCATCACAGAGATCAAGAACTCTTACAAAATTGCTGCTGCATCCTCCAGAGGCTCTAGTCTTCAAGTTCACATAGTCCAAGGGATAAAGTGATCGTCTTCTGATCAGATTCCTACAGTTGTACTTTCCCAGAATTCAAATTGTACTCTTGCACTCTTTTCAAAAGTTTGTAATAGAACAACTTTTTGTTTTTGTAAACAGTAACCTGGACTGATAGGGCGTGTCACAATGCTATTAAGAATTGTCCCTCCTGGTGTCGTAACACCAATGATCGCATATAAGATAAATAGCATGCTTATCTATTTTTTTGTGCAAATGGTAATTATTATATCTATTTTATGTAGGGAGGAGAATGACCGTAGTAAGATAAATTAAAAATGGTTATGTTGTTTACTGCTTTAAACTATGCCTTCGATATGAATTGCAATTCATTTAGTTCTAAATAGAAAGATCACTTCGAATGCTTGAAATCCTTAATAAGCAGTGTCGGTTTAGACGAGTGGGTTCGTTCCGCTCACTAGTGCATTCCCAAGTGTGCTAACCCCCAACTCCACAGGTGACGAGCGCGCTACGGGAGCACGAGACTACGAGACTAAGCTGAAGCTGAAGAACGGGAGGCGGCTCGAAGCTCTCCTATTTTGAAGTACATTGAAGCCCAATTCAGATCGAAAGCTTTTTGTTTAAATGTATAGAGGGGCATGAATGTATGGAACGATAAGGATTATTTTATTGTAGCTTGTCGAGAGTTTTTCTTTTGTGTTTCAAAGAATGTATCAGCAACGACATATGTAATGTAAAAATGATCTTGCATATACTTTGCAAGTTTTATTAATGAAAAGCTTATTTTCTTCCTATACTGCGGCTTCAACTCTCTGCACTGTTTAATTTCAACTTGTTGTCTCAAAAGAATTATCAAATGCACATACTTGCCTTGTATTAGAGCACGGTTCACACCTCAGACCTTTGAAAAATATTTTTTTTTGGATGTTGTTGCGATTTTTCAATATTTGTGCTTTTCGATATATGCTGCATGGAATAATTGTTCCATACAGATAAGCCCATAGATATTCGAGAATACTAACGGGTTTGCTCAATTTTGTAGAAATGACGAAGAAATTGAGTGTCCCCGCTGTCAACGCTACGTTGATTAGCACAGATAGCATCGAGGAGGCGTCGCCTAGCGAATCTACTATGGAGCGATTGATGTGCCTCATGGAAACCCAACAGCGCCAGGTAGAAATGCACCGACAATAGTTGCAGGACCAGGTTCAGGCCCAGTTCAGTGCCCAACAAAAATATATGGACGTGCTGACTCGGATCGTGAGCACATTGTCAACCCAACAAAATTCGGCGACTACACCATCCGAAGAATAAGAAGAAGAAGTGCAACCATCAACGATGAAGCCTCTATCTTCCTCTTCCCTGTTTAAGGCAACGGTATCACGCCCCAGATCCAAAATACAGGAGAGCGGGGGAATGACTCAACCAGCTACGTATTACGGGTAGATGAATACCGTATAATACGATCAATATTGTCTACAAGACAAGGGGGTGCATACTACATACAAGTCTCACTAGGTTTACTCAACCCCTATTATCCCAATCATTCAACGAAAAGCAGTAAGTAGAGAACATGTAAGAATAAGCAGTACGGCGTCCCAAACGCTCAGTCAAAATGTGTAACCCCACTTTTCCAGTTTCATGAATTTTGGATCATTTTAATATTTTCTAAATAATATTCAAGTTGATTAATAATTAAATAACTTAAGTATTATAATTGAATTATTGTATTATGGTTAATTAATGATTGGGAGTAACTAATTTGGAGTGTTGCCCATGCTCCTAACTAACTTTCTAACAAATCTAGGGCTATTGTACAAATGTTTAGGAATGGAGGGCTTTTTCTGTAATTTTATATTAGTTTCCTGGCTACCTATATAAGTGGGTGTAGGAGAGAGAAATCATTCTTTCCTCATTTCCAGGGCTTAGCCCAATTTCGTTCGAAAGCCAAATCCTTCCTTCATCCCTTTCCTCGCCACTATCCCTCCGAATCCCAACCCTAACCCTAATTGCATGGAGAGGACAGCCATGGCACTGGTGAGGCGAGATCTCGGCGGCGACTAGATCTGACTTTCGGGCGGCCCGCGAGTCTTTCCTCCAGCGGCGGTGACGGCTCCAGGCGACAGCGCGGCTGATTCTCGGTGGCGTACGACCTCTCCACGACGAGTCCCAGCGGCAAGCGGCCCATCCTTGGCGATCGACCATTTTCAAGTCATCTCCTCCGACGGCCTTCGGTTCTCCGGCGAATAGGCCTCACCGTTGACGACGAGCAGACGATCTTCACCATCGTTCTTCACCACGGGTTCGTCGACGGCGACAAGTGAGTTAGCTATGATTTCTGAGAGGGGATTGATATTTCTTCTACTATTTTCGTCGATCCAAGTTCTTGGGATCGGATTTGATCGAGTTTTCTGTTCGATGCCAATGATCAAGTCGGGATCGAGGTTTTTTGTTGATCTTCAGTCTCAGTGATCTGATCTTCCATGGTGACCGATTCTTGCTCGGTGAGCAGTCAGCAAGTGGTGACAACAAGATCTAATCTAGAGCACTCTGTCCGATCAGTAACTCATTTATTTTCAAGAACCGACGATCAATCACGAATTGTGCGATCGGGATCACATTGTTTGATCATATCTGGAATGTCGGAGAATGACTTGGGTATTTAACTACTGGTAAGCTTGGTTTCGAATCCATCGCTGATTCATGAATTTGACAAAGTTTTGATGTCTGGATTTGATTTTGTTTCTAAATTTCCTTCTAGGTTTTCTGCCTTGGTTTTATTTGACAATATGTCGCAATGGAGCTCGTGATACAGACGAGTGCAGGAAGCGTGTCCGACATTTGGGGTTGTATCCTCGATTCTAATTGATTCCTCCTTCAGGTATCTATGTTATCTTTTGTCGATTATGGAATCTTTTCTTTTAAGTTCGGGTGATGGCCAGGGTCAGTCGGTCGTGGCCTGAATTATTTTGGCGTGTGTCTGTGGTGTGGCTGTGACGCCGTAGCAGTTTTCGGGAGTACGTGACCAAGGTTGTCGTGTCCAAGCAGTGAACGTGCCCGTATGTACCAATCAGTTACGTGCACGTTCGGTAGCTCATGTCAGAGTTGTTCGTGTCCGTGTGCGAGGACTCACTTTCAAATCGGTGTGAGTTTTGAAGGCCAGTGTTGAGTATAGACTCCTCTAGGTTTGAATGCAGTAGAATTTTCTTTTATGGAGTGGAATTTGATTTGGTTGTATATATTTTTCTTTTTCTAAAAACTTTCGATTTCCTTTTAGAAACAACTGTAGGCTCTGCATTTTCCTATTTTAATCCATGTCAATTAGTTTGTATAAATTTTTCATTTAAATTGATTTAATTCATCTTTGATTTTGCGTGGTGGAATGATAGCTTGTCCCGAGCAATGCTCGAGTATGTTGGGTTATAAGGAGAAGTAGTAATCATTTGAACATTGTTTCTAACTCTGAATTGTTATAGCTATCCAGTGGTCCTAGGTGAACTAGAATTGAGTATTGGTTTTTGGTGTTATAGTCCGATGTCTACAGTTTGCAACAATTTGCAGTAGGTGTATGTTTAAACTCCTGAAGGATGGTGGGAAATGTTGTTAATGGCAATTGGTAACAGGAGTTAATAGGTTGAACAAGGGTTTGGTGGCTTTGTTGCACTATGTTAATTGGACTTTAGCTCGACATAGGTCTTGCTAACTTTTGGACTGATTTGTTTTGATAAACCACTGGTACTGAGGTTTGAGTGCTAATTAAGTAGAGGCTAGTTCTAGCTTCCTGTTATTTCCAAGTAAGGGATGTTAGAGGCCTGGGCCATTTCGAGTGCTATCAACTTCTAAGTTGGGTAATTATGAGTTTGCTAAAGTCCCCAAACTTGGACTGGACCTATTGTAAGATGGACTCTAGGTAAAATATTATTACTTAATGTTGTATCTATTTATTAAAGATACTAACTGTATTCGAGGAAAGAATTCTAATAACAATTATTTTCCTTTATAAATAGTTTGTTAACATTATAAATTCTAGCATAATATTTTGCTATAGAGTATTTGTAGTTAGCATCTCATTCTATAATGGTAGAATTAAAATAGAATAGAGAGTAGATGGCTAATTGAAACTCGTTTAGAAATTAACCAACTTACACTATTAAATCAGGTGGACAGGCAGATCATCTTCATACACTCGATCACCCTGAGCAAGGCAAGTATACTCCTCGGACTTGTCCATTTCTTCATGTCTTGTATATTCACTCTTGTATCTCTTTGTTGACACGATGTATCACGGGATTGTCTTGTATCATGTTTTCTTGAGTTTACTTGTGTCTGGAAGGGGAAATACTACAGATGTGTGATCAAACCCGAGTTACTATTCATGTGAATAGCTTAGGCCCCGCATCGTGCACGTAGGACCGAAGCCGTACCATTTCATGTTCTCTGAATCTAGCCAAGCCGATCACACACTCTGGATGTATTTCAATATATTGCATATTTCAGGTTCATGTTGTATTTTATGTTCAGGACTCATTTTATGTTCCCTGTATTTACTTTCAGTATTCATGTTCAGGTTTCATGTCTTGTTCTCATTTCTCGTACTTTATATATATTTTCTGTGTTCTTGTTCATACCATGATGTTCATGTTCATTTCCTTGGATATACTTAGCTCCGCTCCTGATTAAGATATGTTGCAGGTGTACTTGCAGGGTATTGTTCTACTTTATGGGCCAGAGCCCGGGATATTAGCTGAGCAGGATGAGACTTAGCTTGAGACTTCAGGTTTAGACTGTTTAGCTTTACTCCTAGATATTGTTCTTAGAATTTATAGTGTATTTTTATTCTTGTTGTCTCTAGTACTTTTATGTCATTATGATTGGTGGATTATGGTGATGATCATGGGACGGTTAGATGTTGTGTTATTTATTATCAGGTTATTGTTGGAGTTTTCCCTAGATTTGTACAGCTTACTTCATCGTGTCTAACGACGAAGGCTGGGCGTGTCCGACTCATGTCCGATTATTCGAGAGCGGGACATGACAAAATGTTTTTAAAATCTGGCTTTACAAAATATAGCCAGATGATATAACAAGGTATACACAATCGTTATCAGCTGCAGTCTGACTTAGTTACAATTATGTAAAAGTAAGTACAAGACAGTCCGACTAACATGTCGGTGCCAAGCGGCAAAAGTAAGGTAAGTAGCAAAACGAGCAAGGGAGCAAGGAACCCACTCGTGTCCTCCTGCGATCATCCCTCTAGTATCGACCATCTTGGGAGTGGAAGTAAGCTGAGTCCTCGGGAGCTGGCTCTAAATCTAGCCATGCAAAACCAGAGAGGTTAGACCTCAAATAGCAAGTACTACAAAGGAAGCCCGACATGAGGGATTAGAACTAGTGATAAGAATTAAGAATATGATAAATAAGTCTCTGATTTGCTACTGGGATTAACACAATGTCACGACACTTCAAGCCAACTTTCCAACCAAATAAGGATAGAAGTTGACCCATCATGTCCTGACATTCTGATCATCTCAGTAGTTAACAGAGTAGGTACAATACACAAACAAATCAATTTAAACGGTAATACAACTACTACGGCTTACTAACTGTAAGTTCCAAGTTGCCCTGGAAATATGTAATAAGGGATTCCTCAGTTTTTACTATGTACGAGCAAGGCTAGTTTATCCAGAAATCAATTGTGCCAATCATGAATTAGACGTGTCCCAGCGGGACGTCCATCATCAATATGCAGAAATATATAAACAGATACCACTCCCTGCTTGTGTGGCAGATTTACAGTATCCGTGGGAACCAGCCGGCATGTCGGGGCACTAATTGTCCAAGATGGCTGTCATGTAAGAACTCGGGAATCCATTCTCTCCATGCAATAGTTATTTTATTTAACTTAATAGTCCCTACGTTAATTGAAATTGCATGCCGTGGATCATGATCATTCTGAATGAGTACTTTCGTACAGAGTACGATATGCATAACTCTACAACGATGCCCGTGCGGTTAGGTTGTAGGTCTTACATAGCGTAATACAACAATCAAACCTAGCCACGGGATAATCATACCTTGACTGTAAGGTACACATGCTGCTTTTGTAGAAAGAAGTTGAAGTCAGCACGTGTCCATGTGCCAATGTTCGAGATCGGCTAGTCGATCACAATGGTTCATGGTTCATATATGAACGTGTCTCATTTAATTCAATAAGGCGACTAGCCAGTCTTTTAGTTCCAACTAGGAACGCATGATCAATCATTTAGTCAAGGTAACAATCAATGTCTATTCGTGATGAGGCATGAAAGTCAAACTAGTATTTAGTATGGTCGAGTCTAAAACTCTCAGGGTTAAGTACCAGTGATACAGGATGTCCACAATCCAATCAAGACACGGGGCACACTCCACACAACAATATGTATTAAAATACTAACATGCATCAAGTGGCGCAATCCAACGAAATGCGTAAGATAAGACGAATGGCGTGAATTCATCATGCGGTTACGGGACACATGCGGTCCGTAGAACTGCAGGCGGTCTGCAGGACCAAGGCAGTCCGCATGACGCATGCGGCCAAAGACTCATGCGGTCGGACTCATGCGGCCAGATTCATGCGGCCGGACTGCTCATCTTCTCCAAAATCCGAGAAAGATGGCCAAGGAACCCATGAACTTTAAACTTGCATAACTCGGTCAAAATAAAATGAAATCTAACTTTTCAAAGGTCAAATTTGGGTAAAATGAAATTCTCTACCACATGGAACAATTATATTTTTGAAAATAAGCAAGTTTGATAGAAACCAAGTAAAACCCATAAAATCCGAAACTTAAAATCTAGATCTACACACAACCATCCATGGAAATAAAAAACTTCAATACCTAAACTTGTAGAGAAAGATGAGAGGAACAACATGGACTAAAAATAAAAGGGGGATGCATGAAATCCCTCATGGTGTGCAAGATGTACTTGTCTCTCCAAATTGGGTTAGGGTTTTGGTGGAGGGGATGAAAATAAAAGTTTGTGAGGAGAGAGAAAAGAAAAGGTGTATAAATATCAAGTCAAGTTTTATCTCCACCACCCATTCCTTTCTCATACAATCTAGGCCATCCATCCCTTATCATAATGAACCAAGCCAAACCAAGTTGGTTCAACATGACAGAAATAAACCAAGAGCTAAGCAAAAGCAGAAAATAAAATACAGAAAAATATTTAGCATGTAATTAAAGAATTAAATACAGAATAAATGCATAATAAATAATAAATAAATACAGTCAAGTAGTACACGTATTAAAAATACGTATTCCGAAACGGGAAGTGACAAACGGAGTTCAAAAAGATGAACCCGTCTGAGTTCAACGGCCGAGCGGAGCCCGACGAGATCATGGGGTGGCTAGCGAAGATCAAGGGCTTGTTCAATCTTCTCAACATCAAGGGATCCAAGAGAGTGGCGTGCACGGCCTTGCAGCTATACTTGAGGGCCTACGACTGGTGGGAGGCAAAGAAACAAGAACTCTACGAAGCTCTCCTAATTTGAAGTCCAATTCAGATCGAATGCTTTTTGTTCAAATGTATAAAGGGGCATGAATGTATGGAACGACAAAGATTATTTCATGGCAGCTTGTCGAGAGTTTTTCTTTTGTGTTTCAAATACTACAACTGGCATATGTAATATAAAAATGATCTTACACATACTTTGCAAGTTTTATTAATGAAAAGCTCATTTTCTTTCTATATCGCGTCTTCAACTCTCTACACTGTTTAATTTCAACTTGTTGTCTCAAAAGAATTATCAAATGCACATACTTGCCTTGTACAAGTCCAAATTAGGATTATACGGCATCACGCCCCAGCGAGGACGATCGATTTGCCTTGAATCAATACGAAGACGAACGATTCGGCGAATCGGGGCGTGACATGGACGAGAGGCAATAACACAAAAAGTAAAAGAAAATAGTTGAGTACAAATCCGAGGTTCAAGAACGGTAGAGAAATTCTAAGAGAATTGTCAAGGCATTTGTGGATTAAGAAACCTAAGAGTCTAATCTTATACACAGGCTCGCTCGGTATAGTAACGTAACCGAAACGGCTAACTCGTCCTGCATTGGCCACCAAAAAAAAAACTAACGTCCCAAAATACATAGGACTAGGAATGCGTATAGAAGCTAGCTACGTATCAAGTGGACACCATCCGAGCTCGAATAGGTATAAGTTGTCTTTGTTTTCTAGATCTATCTATCAAATCAAGTAACATCTATCTCAATCCACATGATAAATAAATATCAAGAATAAACAATATGTGCCATAGTCTGCAGCCCAATACCATATATGTTTGAGTAGACCCGAAAACAATATAGGCCTATAAAACTAGGCTAAAGAGCAGAATGCAAGTTAAGGGTAAAATATGAAATCATGATAAATCCCTGAATCGGAAATAGCAACACCTCCATGCTCAGCGAACTATCTCTGTACAACCAATTACCTGGAGAGATCACCGAATCCTTAGGGGACACAATAAGGTACAAGAACCAACATGTCAATGTAACAGTAAAGGAAATATATGCTCTAAAAGGTAACTACCGTATCCAGTCTAAGTGATATGTACGTGAGAACATATTCCGGATATCAGTCTCCAGCTACTGAGGCTCACAAGCTCCTCAGCAGGCAAACACCTAAGACACTGTGTCGTGGTACCCTGTGCGAGCGATAAAATAACAACAGGCTCTGCTATAGAGATAATGGCAAACAGTAGTATAACAACTAGGTCCCGAGTATGGTGACGAGGTCAAGTAGTAAATATAACCTGATATGTCGGTAATGCTCTCCCCACCCCATGTCTAGATCTAGAAAGTTGAGTCAAGTATAGCAAATCACAAGTGCAAGTATCAATCTAGCATCCTATCACGAAGTCCATAACCATGAATACTCATGTAGACTCTATATCATGAATCGTGTCGGTATCCTGTGATCTATCATGTCAATGAACAAGAACAAAATATACTCGATGCCTAGTGTCGATACTCAATGACTGAAAGAAGTCACCGATACCCGAATACAATACGGACGCAAAGTGCCAACTAGTCCTACGTCCTCAATAATAATGGATCAAGAAACAAAATACAACAAATAAAAGAAAGCATGATAAACTGTAACATTGGCAAGGTACATATGTATGTGGTCTCCAAGCGTACGTACTGCGGTCTGACTCTGATATCCTCGGTCATGCCATCATGTACTCCTAATGAATAATACAATGACTAATTAAAGACACGACGATGTCACATACACACTATATACCACCATACTATATATAGCCCCAACTAACCATATTCTAACTAGACTAGTACCAAATCGTATATATAGCCATATCTAATATACATATTATAAAGTCACCAAAATAAAAATAATATTTTTATAAAATAAAAATATATTTATTTAAAATATTTTAAAAATAATTTTAGACCAAGAAAACAAATATCTAGTACTATATTAAACTAGTATCAACATGCCAAAATAATATTTTTGAAAATAAATAATATAATATTTAATTCTAAAATATTTCCTAAAAATATTAATAATTATTTAACTATAATATATGCTAGAAAACTAGTATACCAAACTAGTATCAACACTAGTCGACTATCTGACCCGATTGAACCCAAAAATAAATAAATTTAAAATAATTGTTAAATTTAGAATAAATTCATGAATAAATAAAAATATGATTTTTATAGCAAAAGATAAAAAATAATCATTTTATAAAAATACTAAAAAGTTTCGGGTTTGAACACAACATTAGAGTCGACGAAATTCTAAGTTCGACAACTTGTTTGACGGAAATGGATTTTAATAAAATATAAAACTCAATCAAATAACTCAAAATTATATTGTATGGATATATCAAGGTTTCTAGAGTGTTACCAAAAAATTAGAGTGGTCGAAGTGCTCCGCAAGTTACCGAAAACTCGTACGCAAGTGAATTGGTTCAGCCTTCGTAAAATGAATGTCCCGAACAAATCATGTGGAATCACATAGGTGGCCAATTGAAGATAAAAATAGACATGTAGGGCTTCACATTAGTTTTAGTTTTGTGGCAAACAAACAAATAATTTCGAGAAAACATGGTGTAGAAACAGCGTACTTGCTGTGACGTTTCAGCCCAAGTGCGACCGACTTCGGGTGCCTTCTCGGCTTGGTGCCAACCAAACCAAAGCTGTGGGTAGCCTGAGGCTTGCTTTGGTGATAGGGTGGTGTCTTGGGGAGGCTTGAGAGGTGGTAGAAGGATCAAAGGTCATCGAGTTGAAGATGGTGGCGGTTGGGAGAAATAGATGCTCACGCAAAAAGAAGGGAAGATGTACGCTCGGATTCTGAAGATATGGTAGATGTGGGGGTCGGCCAAATATGAGGAATATATAAAGATTTAAAGTTTAAAGGGTTAAAATTTGATAGAAATTGGTTTGGTAGAATTCTATTAGGATTTGATAAATATTTCACAAGATACGCAAGATTGCATATTCAAAAGATTTAAATAGTTTCCAAAAATGAAAATAAAAGATTTGATTGGTTTTAATCCATTATTGATGTACAAATAATCCAAAAATAAATTTAAAATATTTCTAATAGGTCATGGCAGCCTAACATAGGCTCTACCAAGACTAGTTAACCTAGTTTGGAGTCGGTATGGTTCGGTGAACCGAAATAGACTCCAAAAATCTATTAAATGGGTCTTATATGCTATTTGAAAATAAGTAGCACATGGGAACTCAATTGAGTGAGACACTATTATTACTTGTGTAGTAGGCTCAAAATAGGCCAAAACCATATATTGGGTCAAAAAGTTTGGATCGGATTTGGGCCCCCAATTCCAATTGAAAGATTACATCGAAATTACGATGAAGAGTAAAATGACCATTTTGACCCGAAAATTGTGCAAGAAAAATATAGTGCATGGGAACAAGTTTAAGTTGGAGATGATATGCTAAAACGAAGGTGGACTCGTCTAGAACACAAATATGAAATTGGTTTCAAAGAATTGGCAAATGTTGTGCTTCAAAAGTCAAAGCTACGACAAAGTAAATTTATAGTCTGTCACGACCCACACCTGGATATTAGGGTACGAGTGCGTGGGCCACGTCCAGCCTACGTTGTAGTATCGACGATAGAACGTTGTCAAGTACCCAATAAATGTCTACAACATCTAGAAGATCCGTGATAACAAATGTACTCAAATCACATCATAACAGCTAAGGAAGATATGAAATAGAAAGATACCAATAATACTGAAACAACTAAAGTCTGCAAATGAACATACATAACCAGACTGTATCGGAGACAAATCCGATAATGAAACATAAATAAAAAATACAATGGCCTAAAGCTCTCCCGAGGTCAACTCACGATCTAAAATACATCGAGATCTGTCATCATGAAGTCCAGGATGTGGGGCATAACATTACCTAAAAAATAGTTATCCAGTCAGGATTGGAGCGAAACACATAACTCTAAAAGCAGTTCCATTGCATGGTAGAAAATATATAACTCATAATAGAATAAAATACATGACATGTTGGAAAGAAAATACAGAGAAATAGCATCATGAAGATATAAGAAAACTGAGTACATGAATAACATAGAGAATATTTAAACTATATAAATATAAGTGACTTAGAGCACAAGATAGTTATGTGATTGGCTTAGGTGCACATGATTATCCTACGGTAACTCCATATACGTGAATGTATAATCGACATGTACATGAATACACTTGAGGGATTAATCACATAACTACTTCTACTCCCCCGTCCCAATCAATATACAAGGATCCGATCACGACACATTACGTACATGATTGTTAGTTTGCACATGTGAGCACATGAGATACATGAGAGCACATAGGAGTACATGAATAATACGAATACAAAGAGTATACGATGTACATGATAAAGTACATGAACATAAAATATCCGATGCACCCGATAAGGGGATAACATCTCCTGACAAGATCCATATAGTACCAATCCGTGTTAACAATGTGTCAGCATTCAAGTAAAGTAGTCTAGAGAAGCCAATATAGATACTATCATGATGAAAACAATTCAAGAATATACTCGCCTGAATTGGCTGGAGTCGACGTGCGTGACACGAACATGTCAACACGGAATATGTACGATGCTATGCTCCACAAGATGGTCCCAAACGACGGCACATATAGTTCCATTGAGTCCAGAATAGTCCAAATAGCCTACTTTGGTATATAGAAGCCCAAAAATCAGAGTTCGGCACGATATCGAATCAAGAATAGGAAATGACTTAAATAGTCGTGATTATGATTTCATAATCGACGAAAATCGTTATATAACTATTTCTATAAAATAGCTTGATAATTGAGAACTATTAGTCAAAGTAAATATTTAGGAAAATAAAAGAATCATACTTAGGTCAAAATCACATTTGGAATACCATAAAAATAATATTATATATATATATATATATATATATATATATATATATATATATATATATATATATATATATATATATATATATATATATATATATATATATGGTCAAACCTAACTTGGAAAATATCTAAATATGCGTATATAGTCAAATCCATACTTAAAATGATTTCTAATTAATCAAATATTTATAAAATATTACTAGTTAAATCATTAACAAATGTCCAGAAATATTTACTAACTAAAATACTGATTAACTAAAACATAATCCATATTTTTGTCAAACACGTTTTAAAGTCAAAACATGATAATAGTATTTTAGAATATATATATATATATATATATATATATATATATATATATATATATATATATATATATATATATATATATATATATATATAGCTTCCAAATAATAATACTATTAATGAGAATAAATACTACTACCAATAGGAATACCAATGGTAAATAATAATATATAAGTATTAATACTAATAAGAAAATAATAGTACTTAATATTATAAGTAATAATAAATATTGGTGACTATATTACTACTAGCAACAATACATATTTATTTTAAAAAATAGCATTTCAAAGAATTCTCACCCAACAAAAACCAAGGCCCAAAATCAGCCCTTCAACTAAGCCCAAGAGTTGAACCCAAAATCAAAATAGGGAGTTGCTGCCAGCTGATCCCATTTTTCCCCAATAACCTACACAAACAAACGCGAGGGAGAGGGGTCTGCTGATACACGCTCACTCAAATCCCCAATTTAAAATGAAGGGGGAGAGAGAGCTGTGCTACTCACATGTTCTTCCTCCAAAATTCCTATGCAGTGAAGAGCGCGATAAGAGGTAGACAAAGAGGAGGAGGTGGTGGTGATGCTGTGATGGTCGGGAATGGTAAGGGGTCGGCCAGGACAGTGGAGACTGGTGGCTGGAAATGGTGGCGTGGAGCCACGGGGTGGTCAAGTTGTTGGTGATGTGGTTGTTGGGTGGTGCCAGGGGTCGGGAACAAAGGGGAGTCGGGGTGGTGGATGGCTGGAAGCTGGCCGAAAAGTCGAGACAAGGGGGTGGCTTAGAGCTGCTAGCTGTAGGAACCTGGCGGCTGGAATTGTTAGAAAATATTTTTAGGGAATTTTTTAGGTTGTAACACATTGGAAAGTGTGCCTATTTATAGGGTTGGAAGGGGAAACCCTAAAGGCAATGTACATGTAATAGAATTAGGGAAATTAGTAGAAATCACTAACTACTAACCTCACACTAACCACTAACAATTTGTTATCTACTAGTTTAGGTAATTAATACTAAATAATTACTAGCTAATTCTAGATATTACCAACTAGTAAATTATTTATTAGCTAATTGCAATTTAGCTACCACTATCAATCCCTACATAAGCTCAAGAAACTAGCCCACGATCCAGGTCCAACTTGGTAGGCTAGGATTAGGACCAAAATGGTCTAATCTGATACGAGGGAAAATAACTCAAATCATTATAACTATAAGATTTCAAAATAATATTTATTAGCGATAAAAGCATATTTAGTTTAAAAATAATATTTTGATAAACTATTTCTTATATAAATGAAATATTTATATCTTATGAAAATTCTTTTAGAAAATGGACAACAATTTTATTTAGGACAAAACTCCATATAATACGGGTTTTCTTAAAATCAAAGACTCAACAAAATAACGATAACATATTGTCACGACCCGCTTTCGAATAATCGGACACGAGTCGGACACGCCCAGCCTTCGTCGATGGACACGACGAAGTAAGCTGTAACAATACTAAGAAAAACTCCAAGGCACAATAGAATATAAATCACCACAACATCTATAAACGTCCCAAAAATCACCACAATCCATCAAGTTATTTGTACAATGCCATCCGGAGACAAATTCGGTAAAATAAAATATACAATTATGAATCTCAAATACAATGACCATGAAATAAATCTAAACAATGAACTAAATCATGCACGCCAATGATATCACCATGCTCCATATGTCCTCAAGCAGCTGCAACATTTTCTGTCAGGAAAAGAGCAAAGCACAACCTCGACAAGAAACTGTCTACAATGTAATCTGAAATACAGGATAGAATGTGGTCTACAATATGAACCAGGAGTACATGAACTGAATATGAAACTGAAGTACAGGAATGGAACAATGAATACGACAATCAATATGAACAAGACAATGGAAATGACAATCAATGCAAGTATAAAATTTGAAATATTAAACTAATGTGTGACCGGCTGGGGACCACAATCCATAATTCATAATTCACAATATCACAATTCTATAAGGTTCGACTTAATCGTAGGTGAGATGTACGATTAGGCTATTCACAATACCTAGGTTGGGTGTGGTCACACACTAGTCAATATTTCCCCCAATTCTGTAAGAACAATGACTCACAACACAATCGTGTGTATCTCGTGTCCGATATGAGCACATAAATGTAAGACAGAATAACAAAGTAAAAGCTCAAGTCGGTGTACTTGCCTTGCTTTGGAAGCACGAGAGTAGTGGAGCATAGATCTGAATAATCACCTGGTTTTATGGTATAATTTGGTTAGGTTTTAAAATAAGACAATTAGCTAGTTAAATTATTGCTAACCTTATTCATTTACTAACTACTAATAATCCTTGCTAACTACATTTATTTATACTAGTAGCAAGTAAAAGTAATTCTAGAAAATAGTATTAATCAAAACTACATTTATTAGTAAAATATGCTAACAAGATAACTATAATTACTTATAACAAAATCTTTTAAAACTATAGATGCTAATAACCAAAATATCTATAAAATAACTTTATTTAATACTATAGGCATATTTGGCAAAAAACTAAAATAATACCATAAATATTAACTAAAATCAAGGATTAATTACTTCATAATAGCAATAATGATAATAACAAATTTATTAGCCCAAAATTACTAAGAATAAACATTTGGCAAATTAGTAATTATTTATTGTGGTTAGCTACCAATTACTAAGAGAAAAACTATTTTAAGAAAATAGCTTCTAATTATTTATATGATAATATCTCTAAATCAATATGACCTCTTTAGTAAAATTCCTTAGCAAAAGAAATTTAGAGAAAAAAAAACCATAAGACATATCAATACTATTAGATAATGATAATTGCAACCTCAATAATCATGTTTTTAACAATAATACTTGGCTAAAGAATCTGAATAAGTCCACTGAGTCCTTAGAAATCATTTCAAAAGTCCAACACCAGTACTCAAATCTCCTGGACTTGACCCACAAATGCATCCGACCCTTTGTTAATGTCAAGACAACCTTTGCATTTCAAACAAAACCTACAGCTTAGACAACAAGTATTCCAATGTTGTCTCTTCAAATTTTGAAGAGGCAACACAAGCCGACCCTTCGGTTTCTAAAGGTCAAAGTCTGACACATAAGCAACATAGAAAAAAATATGGTAATGGGAAACCCACCCCCACACTCAAGTCAGCAATCACACAAATCTCACCATCACTTCTCTCCTTCCCTTTATTCAGCCGAAACCCATTCCTCTTCCTGAAGCACAAAACCCTAACCCTAGGTACAAAGTGCACAGCCTTATTCTCATCCCATTTCTTATTTTTCCCTCAGCCACCTACAACAAAACACCCCGCCCCCAACTTTCTTCATCTTCTTCAACAGATCAAGCCCTAACCCAAATTGCTACTTCCTCAAATGTCCCAAACCCTAACCTAATGATTCCTCTTCATCTTCTCTCCTATAGCCAAAACCCTAACTCGAATTCCCTTCTTCTCCAACCTCCCAATAATTCCCCACCACTACTCAACACGCAGAAGCAAGAAAATGATGTCGACAAAGAACAAGGAGGAGAAGAGGTGGTTACTTGGCGGCTGCAAGTGGTACGATCTTGGGAAGGCGGTGATCCGAGGCTTCTCCGGCAAGTGTTCCAGTCGGTGGCGACGTCCGATCTCGGCAGCGGCTCGTACAACACGAGCTTCAAAACGTCGGCTCGAAACTCGAAGATCTTCGTGGCAGCACATCGGTCAAGGAGGCACGCCTGCACCTCAAGGTGGCCGAGTCGGTGCTTCCGGCGAGGCGGTGGCTTCAGGTGACAGCAATGCGAACTCGAACAAGCTCTGATGGTGAGATCGGCTCAGATGTGTCACTCTGAGTCAGATCTAACGGCATGGACATTGATTGAGGCTCCGACGATGATCGACGCCGTCGTTGTGGTTGTGGAAGTTTGAGTGTGGCGGAGCAGAGTTCTCCCAATCGGTGAGTCATGATCCGTTTGTGGATTGGTTGTCGACAACGTTCTGAAGAGAACAGCAGTGGTGGATCTGATTCTGTGGTGCCGGAGCTCGACTTTCTGGTGAAGTCGAGGCGGAGGACTCTGGTCGTGTGGTGGCCGGAGCGGTGGTGCTCGACCAGGGAACGGCCGAAGGGAGTGGAGAGAGAGAGGTGTTGGGAAATGTGTCAGTGACAGTGATGGGAGATGTCATTGTGTGTCAAAAATTAGAGAGTGTGCTAAATATTATTTATAATAAAATATTTGAGTTTTTTCCAAGTTAGTTGAATTGCACAGTCTGTAAATAAATATAGATCTGATGGCATGAGTTTAAATCTGTACAGAATCTCTAACGACTAATAACTAATTAGAAACTAATTAACTGCTAGGAAATTAATCCAACAATTAATTCCAGGACAAAAGAAAATTTGTTTAAAGTAATTTAATTAATCACTAAAATAACCAAGATTAAGAAATAAGTTAACCCAAAATTGAAATCAATTTTTGACCAACCAAATTCAATAAATAATAAAGTAACAGTAAAACCAATTTAATACACAAATCAATAAAATTTTATTAATAAATAACAATCAATAAATTTGAAAGTTAATTTAACAATTAAAATTTTTTATCAATAACCATAATAAGATTTAATAACAATAAGTGAAATACTAATAGTCCAGCTTAGTTTCCAACATGAATGGAAATTTGGTAATTGAAACATAAAATAGTAGAATTAAGTTTTACTTTAGAAAAAAACAATATTGTTCTTTCAAATAGTCATTTAGAAAAATTCTCGAAATCCACAAAAATTGGTTTAGGGAGTTACAAATCTACCCCCTTACAAAAAAATTCGTTCTCGAAATTTCAGGTGGCATGATACGTACAATTAACCAAATATGAAAATTGAAAGTGATTGGTTAAACATGGGGTCCGAATAATACAACTAGTAAAATCACAATTCTCTTAGAAATGATCATGGTTATAAATATAGGCATGATAAATCCTAAACATGAGAGAAATCAAAATTTTTGCATAGTAAAAATAGCACCAAAATGACATAGTCATAAAATTATGACCTAAATCCAATAAAATCGTTTAGGCATGACTAGGACGGCTACGACTAAAATTTAAATAATTAAAACATGAAAAAAAACTGGTCAAAATTTATTTAGACTTGATATAATGTCAACTAAAGTAATGAGTGCTAAAATACGATAACTAGAGGGATGTTACTACTAAGAAGGATTTTGAAAAAATGGACTAAACTAGAAATTAAATTTAGCAAAAATCTAATTCTAATATGATCAAATTTTTAAATCATTCAGGACAAAACCATTCAGAAATGAAAATTATATAAGTATGTTCATTATCATGGTCACAATAAATTTTAGAAAAATCAAGAGAAATTTTTGTAGAAAACCTAGGGTAACAAAAATGGTTTTTGAAAGCTGCTACGACATTCAAATACGGCCAAAATCAAGATAATTTCTAGTAAAGCCGTCAATGGCGATACAAGATCAAACATGGTATATAACACGGATATAGTCTCAATAGTATCCGAAAACCATATATATATATTCAAAATCACTTTGCCTAGAGTTCGTGCCCCGCCAGTGTAGTATACATCTGGCTGCAATGAACTTTTGGTTCAATGACCCCAAATAATAATAATTTACTGAATATTTCTATCAACTTTATCCATATTATCGGAACAACTAAAGGGATCAAAATATTATGATTTTAGGACATAGTCTCAATAATATCCGAGAACCTATGAATACCTAAAATTACTTCGACTTAGAGTTCATGCCTCGCTAGTGCACAGCTAGCTGCAATAAATTCGCGGTCTCCATAATCCAGATAAATTACTGCAGTACGCATCTGCCATGTCATAGTAGGTCGTCGAATACTTTCTCAACTTTATCCAAAGAATTTCAAACGAGTTCTAAATTCTAATCATGATAAAAAGTTAAATTATATGTTAATGAGTTGTATTAGATACTAAGAAACAAACAGTAGAATAATGAGGCTTATAGAAACGAATCTTGAAATAGGAACAATGACTCGAATATCAAACAAGAAAAATTTAAGAAGAAAATCTAGGTGCTAAGGAAAAATCAAATATCAAATATTTCTACTAGCAAAAAAAAATATAGATAATAAACCAGAACCTCGAGTGCAGGAAAATCGACAATCTTAGCGTAGCGTGTCCGAACCACCCTGAAAAATAGAAAACTGGTTAGATAGGACCTAAACTATAAAATAATAAGCAATCTTAGTAAAACTTTTAGCTATAACCCTTTCCCATGATTCCTATGCTATGATGAGTTTTTCTTAGTTTCGCGGGTCCCGCAATAGCATTTTATAGCCTAAGTGCCATTAGGACAGACCTGCATGGGCCACCAAAAAAAAATGTCACGACCCGCTCCCGAATAATCGGACACGAGTCGGACACGCCCAGCCTTCGTCGATGGACACGACGAAGTAAGCTGTAAAATAACTAAGAAAAACTCCAAGGAACAATAGAATATAAATCACCACAGCATCTATAAACGTCCCAAAAATCTCCACAATCCATCAAGTTATTTGTACAATGTCATCCGGAGACAAATCCGGTAAAATAAAAATATACAATTATGAATCTCAAATACAATGACCATGAAATAAATCTAAATAATGAACTAAATCATGCACCCCAATGATGTCACTATGCTCCATATGGCCTCAAGCACCTGCAATATTTTCTGTCAGAAAAAGAGCAAAGCACAACCCCGACAAGAAACAGTCTACAATGTAATCTAAAATACATGATAGAATATGGTCTACAATATGAAACAGGAGTACATGAACATAATATGAAACTGAAGTACAGGAATGGAATAATGAACACGACAATCAATATGAACAAGACAATTAACACGACAATCAATGCAAGTGTGAAATTTGAAATATTAAAATAATGTGTGGCCGGTTGGAAATCACAATCTATAATTCATAATTCATAATTCACAATATCACAATTCTATAAGGTTCGGCTTAATCGTAGGTGAGGTGTACGATTAGGCTATTCACAATACCTAGGTTGGGTATGGTCACACACTAGTCAATATTTCCTCCAATTCTGTAAGAACAATGACTCACAACACAATCGTGTGTATCTCGTGTCCGATATGAGCACATAAATGTAAGACAGAATAACAAAGTAAAAGCTCAAGTCGGTGTACTTGCCTTGCTTTAGAAGCACGAGAGTAGTGGAGCATAGATCTGAATAATCACCTGGTTTTATGGTATAATTTGGTTAGGTTTTAAAATAAGACAATTAGCTAGTTAAATTATTGCTAACCTTATTCATTTACTAACTACTAATAATCCTTGCTAACTACATTTATTTATACTAGTAGCAAGTAAAAGTAATTCTAGAAAATAGTATTAATCAAAACTACATTTATTAGTAAAATATGCTAACAAGATAACTATAATTATTTGTAACAAAATATTTTAAAACTATAGATGCTAACAACCAATATCTATAAAATAACTTTATTTAATACTATAGGCATATTTGGCAAAAAAAAACTAAAATATTACCAGAAATATTAACTAAAATCAAGGATTAATTACTTCATAATAGCAATAATGATAATAACAAATTTATTAGCCCAAAATTACTAAGAATAAACATTTGGCAAATTAGCAATTATTTATTGTGGTTAGCTACCAATTACTAATAGAAAAACTATTTTAAGAAAATAGCTTCTAATTATTTATATGATAACATCTCTAAATAAAGATGACATCTTTAGTAAAATTCCTTAGCAAAAGAAATTTAGAAAAGAAAAGAAAAAACCTTAAGACATATCAATACTATTAGATAATGATAATTGCAACCTCACTAATCATGTTTTTAACAATAATACTTGGCTCAAGAATCTGAACAAGTCCACTGAGTCCTTAGAAATCATTTCAAAAGTCCAACACCAGTACTCAAATCTACTGGACTTGACCCACAAATGCATCCGACCCTTTGTTAATGTCAAGACAACCTTTGCATTTCAAACAAAACCCACAGCCTAGACAACAAGTATTCCATTGTTGTCTCTTCAAATTTTGAAGAGACAACACAAGCCGACCCTTCGGTTTCTAAAGGTCAAAGTCTGACACATAAGCAACAAAGAAAAAAATGTGGTAATGGGAAACCCACCCCCACACTCAAGTCAGCAATCACACAAATCTCAGCATCACTTCTCCCCTTTCCTTTATTCAGCCGAAACCCATTCCTCTTCCTGAAGCACAAAACCCTAACCCTAAGTACAAAGTGCATAGCCTTCTTCTCATCCCATTCTTATTTTTCCCTCAGCCACCTACAACAAAACACCCCGCCCCCAACTTTGTTCATCTTCTTCAACAGATCAAGCCCTAACCCAAATTGCTACTTCCTCAAATGTCCCAAACCCTAACCTAATGATTCCTCTTCATCTTCTCTTCTATAGCCAAAACCCTAACTCGAATTGCCTTCTTCTCCAACTTCCCAACAATTCCCCACCACTACTCAACACACAGAAGTAAGAAAATAATGCCGACAAAGAATAAGGAGGAGGAGAGGTGGTTACCTGGCGGCTGCAAGTGGTACAATCTTGGGAAGGCGGTGGTCCGAGGCTTCTCCGACAAGTGTTCTAGTCGGTGGCGACGTCCGATCTCGGCAGCGGCTCGTACAATACGAGCTTCGAAACGTCGGCTCAAAACTCAAAGATCTTCATGGTAGCACACCGGTCAAGGAGGCGCACCTACACCTCGAGGTGGCCGAGTCGGTGCTTCCGACGAGGCGATGGATTCAGGTGACAACAATACAAACTCGAACAAGCTCTGATGGTAAGATCGGCTCAGATGTGTTGCTCCGAGTCAGATCTGACGGCATGGACGTTGATTGAGGCTCCGGCGATGATCGGCGTCGTCGTTGTGGTTGTGGAAGTTCGAGCGTGGCGGAGCAGAGTTCTCCCGGTCGGCGAGTCATGATCCGTTTGTGGATTGGTTGTCAACAACGTTCTGGAGAGAACAGCAGTGGTGGATCTGCTTTTGTGGTGCCGGAGCTCAACTTCCTGGTGAAGTCGAGGTGGAGGACTCCGATCTTGTGGTGGCCGGAGCGGTGATTCTCGGCCAGGGAACGGCCGGAGAGAGTGGAGAGAGAGAGGTGTTGGAAAATGTGTCAGTGACTGTGATGGAAAATGTCAGTGTGTGTCAGAAATTGGAGAGTGTGCTAAATATTATTTATAATAAAATATTTGAGTGTTCCCTAAGTTAGTTGAATGGCACAGTCTAAAAATAAATATAGATCTGATGGCATGAGTTTAAATCTGTAACAGAATCTCTAACGACTAATAACTAATTAGGAACTAATTAACTGCTAAAAAGTTAATCCAACAATTAATTCCAGGACAAAAGAAAATTTGTTTAAAGTAATTTAATTAATCACTAAAATAACCAAGATAAAGAAATAAGTTAACCTAAAACTAAAATCAATTTTTGACCAACAAAATTCAATAAATAATAAAGTAACAGTCAAACCAATTTAATACACAGATCAATAAAATGTTATTAATAAATAACAATCAATAAATTTGAAAGTTAATTTAACAATTAACAAAATTTATCAATAACCATAGTAAGACTTAATAACAATAAGTGAAATACTAATAGTCCAGCTTAGTTTCCAACATGAATGGAAATTTAGTAATTGAAACATAAAATAGTAGAATTAAGTTTTACTTTAGAAAAAAACAATATTGTTCTTTCAAATAGTCATTTAGAAAAATTCTCAAAATTCACAAAAATTGGTTTAGGGAGTTACAAAACTATCCCCCTACAAAAAAAATTATCCTCAAAATTTCAGGTGGCATGATACGTACAATTAACCAAATATGAAAATTGAAAGTGATTGGTTAAACATGGGGTCCGAATTAATACTAGTAAAATCACAATTCTCTTAGAAATGATCAAGGTTATAAATCTAGGCATGATAAATCCTAAATATGAGAGAAATCAAAATTTTTGCATAGTAAAAATAGCACCAAAATGACATAGTCATAAAATTATGACCTAAATCCAATAAAATCGTTTAAGCATAACTAGGATGGCTACGACTAAAATTTAAATAATTAAAACAATAAAAAAAAACTGGTCAAAATTTATTTAGACTTGATATAATCTCAACTATTAAAGTAATGAGTGCTAAAATACGATAACTAGACTAAGAAGGATTTCGAAAAAATGGACTAAACTAGAAATCAAATTTAGAAAAAATCCAATTCTAGTATGATCAAATTTTTAAATCATTTAGGACAAAACCATTCAGAAATGAAAATCATATAAGTATGTTCATTATCATGGTCACAATAAGTTTTAGGAAAATTAAGAGAAATTTCTATAAGAAACCTATGGTAACAAAAATGGTTTCTGAAAGCTGCTACGACATTCAAATACGACCAAAATCAAGATAATTTCTAGTAAAGCTGTCAATGGAGATACAAGATCAAACATAGTATATAACACGGATATAGTCTCAATAGTATCTGGAAACCATATATATATCCGAAATCACTTTGCTTAGAGTTCGTGCCCCGCCAGTGTAGTATACATCTGGCTGTAATGAACTTTTGGTTCAATGACCCCAAATAATAATAATTTACTGAATATTTCTATCAACTTTATCCATATTATCGGAACAACTAAAGGGATCAAAATATTATGATTTTAGGACATAGCCTCAATAATATCCGAGAACCTATGAATACCTGAAATTACTTCGACTTAGAGTTCATGCCTCTCCAGTGCGCAGCTAGCTGCAGTGAACTTGCGGTCTCCATAATCCAGATAAATAACTGCAGTGCACATTTGTCATGTCATAGTAGGTCGTCGAATACTTTCTCAACTTTATCCAAAAATTTATCCAAAGAATTTCAAACGAGTTCTAAATTCTAATCATGATGAAAAGTTAAATTATATGTGAATGAGTTTTATTAGATACTAAGAAACAAACAGTAGGATAATGAGGCTTATAGAAACGAATCTTGAGATAGGAATAATGACTCGAATATCAAACAAGAAAAATTTAGGAAGAAAATCTAGGTGCTAAGGAAAAATCAAAAATCAAATATTTCTACTAGAAAAAAAAAGATAATAAACCAGAACCTCGAGTGCAGGAAAATCGACAATCTTAGCGTAGCGTGTCCGATCCACCCTGAAAAATAGAAAACTGGTTAGATATGACCTGAACTATAAAATAATAAGCAATCTTAGTAAAACTTTTAGCTATAACCCTTTTCCACGGTTCTTATGCTATGATGAGTTTTTCTTAGTTTTGCGGGTCCCCCAATAGCACTTTATAGCCCAAGTGCCATTAGGACAGACCTGCATGGGCCAAAAAAAATGTCACGACCTGCTTCCGAATAATCGAACACGAGTCGGACACGTCCAACCTTCGTCGATGGACACGACAAAGTAAGCTGTAAAAATACTAAGGAAAACTCCAAGGCATAATAGAATATAAATCACCACATCATCTATAAACGTTCCAGAAATCACCATAATCTATCAAGTTATTTGTACAATATCATCCGGAGACAAATCTGATAAAATAAAAATATACAATTATGAATCTCAAATACAATGACCATGAAATAAATCTAAACAAATCTAAACAATGAATTAAATCATGCACTCCAATGATATCACCATGCTCCATATGACCTCAAGCACCTGCAACGCATTCTGTCAGAAAAAGAGCAAAGCACAACCCCGACAAGAAATAATCTATAATTTAATCTGAAATACATGATAGAATATGGTCTATAATATGAAATAGGAGTACATGAACTGAATATGAAACTGAAGTTCTAGCCGCGATCAAAAATCATTTAAGAATGATCAATCTAAATCGTTTTGACACGATACTTAACCCAAATCATTTAGGCACGTAGATTCAAAATCTAAGTATGAGTATGAATCTAGTGGAATAGAGTCAAACTATAGTAATTGGTTCTAAATGATTACTAGGAAGAAACTAATGACGATTCTTAAATAGGAAAGATAAGAAAGAAAGAACTACCAGTTTATTGAGAAGAAGGTAATTAGAAATAAGACATTAAATTAATTTTGAAAGAGAGTACATGATTTGTGGATCATGAAAAAAATAATAGTCATATGCCAATAAAAGATATATCCTCTATGGTATTCAAAAATCGTATGCATATCTGAAGTCGTTTCACCAAGAATCCATATCTTGCTAGTGTACATCTGGCTGCAGTAAACTCTTGGTTTTACGACTCACATATGATATGGTATCGAATATTGTTAGTCTATTTGCAAACAATCGATGGAAAAACTCAGTTGCAATCCCTAAGAAGAGATGCAAAGAATGCAGTTGCAATCCCTAAAAAAGAGATGCAAATAATGCAGTTGCAATCCCTAAAAAAGAGATGCAAATAATGCTGATTGCGTAGCCTAAACGATTAAAAAAATCGAATCGCGTTTGCAATAGCGGTTCTCGAAGGCAACAAGAGATGATCAACAACAGTTGAGTCTCAGATTCTCGAAGGCAACAGAAAGAGGAAGGAAGAAGAAGAGCGGATCTCGCTGGGGTGTTGAACACCGGCGCTCAAAGCTATACCCGCAGTACGGATAAGCTCCCAGGAACCAGCAAGTTCAGGAGAACTTCTGGAACGCTCGTAAGTCAATATTTGAGACTTGAACGGGCTTCCTGGACTTAACAGACTCCCTCAACTCTCTTCTTGGTGCATCTTTCAAAGGAGGCCAAGGGGCTCTATTTATAGAGTGGAGTTGAGACTTCACCTCTTCTCCTATCCGATGTGGGACTAAAATACCAATACTCAAAAATAGAGTTTGATATTTTAGATCATCCCACAATCAGCATAGAAGTGTGCCAGTCCACGCCTACCCCCCGAACCCTCCCGTGCATGCACGAGACATCTTGGAGTCCGCGTCCGAGTCCGAGTCCGCACAACAAAAATTAACTTGCATCCTTGTTGGATTTAATCCTTTTTCCTTCTAGGAAAATACTTCCACATGGCACAAACTTGTGCCCCACTACACCTCAAGTGCACACCTCAACACAAGCAATGCATTATATTGAGATACTCACCATTTGGTGTAGCCGATGTGGGACTATCTTTTCTAGTCCAAAGGCAAAAACACCAACAATCCCCCACATATCTCAATATATGGGTTGAGCGTTCCCCACAGTGATTGTCCATCATGCATTAGGAGAGATGTCGCTACGACTTGAATCTTCCCGCATAGGTTAAATAACAGCATGATACAAGAATGGACTAAGCCTTGAATTCTGCACCATAACTGCAATTCTTCCTACTCACATAGTGACATCAACTGTGCTTCTGGCTGCACATTGAAGGCCTTGTGCCAGCCTGGTTTCAGTGTATAATTTTTGGGCGTCTACAAGTTTACCCTCAAGAGACGGCCTGATATCTCTGTCCATACACTATAGGTGAGTTCTATATAAAGAGTCATTGGCATGAAGCATTGCGCTTCTTTGCTGTGCTACGCCGCTATGACATGGCTGACAAAGCCAAGGCATTACCCCTACCTGGGAACCTCATCGTAGTGTCATACTACTGTAGCATGAGGTCTCAAGCCTCTTTGTAGTGCCAAACTACCCAGCATGAAGCCTTGCGCTCCCTTGTGGTGTTACGCCACTATGACATGGCTTGCAAAGCCGAGGCTTTACCCCTACCTGGGTACCTCATCGTGGTGTCATGCCACTGTAACATGAGGACACCGGCCTCTTTGTAGTGCTGCCTACATCTCTTTATTATGATTATGCAACATTAGGCTACCTGCCTATATGCGGTGCTACGCCGCCTGTAACTTGGCTAACAAAGCCGAGGCATTACCCCTACCTGGGAACCTCATGGTGGAGTCACCCCACTGTAGCATGGAGTTGTAACACTCCTTTGTGGTTGTTGCGCCACCATGCTTCCTGTAAAGCATAACAGACCTTCACTCAGTCTGAGAACTCATTAAGGCATTATGCCATCCTTCTCACAGGATCAATTTTCCGTAGAAAATTCATAGTAGACAACAGTGGTTCTGGGTCCGAAACCCTTACATGTTCCGCAGAACAAGTGCCCACTGTTAACTAATATTTTTCCAGTCAATAGTCCTTCCTTGAATCAAAAAATTAGATATCTGGTAGATTTCTCTTTGAACCAATAACATAAAATTTATTGATAGGATTATAATGACACAATATTAGAATGCCTTCAAGCCCATCTTCCTTGCTGTGTCCTCGACCAGCTGACGCTTGAGACCCTTCGTGAACGGATCCGCCAGGTTTTCCTGACTCCGAACATCGATCACTGCAATGACGCCCCTTTTTATGAGATCGTTCACTGCTCTGTGCTTCAACCGCACAGTCCTCTTCTTCCCGTTGAAGAGTTCATTTGATGCCACTGCTGCTGCCGCCTGGTTGTCACAGTATATCGGAATCGCCGGTATCTGAGCCCCAACCATTGAAAGGTCATACATGAGCTCCCGAAGCCACTCTGCTTCATCTGCTACAGCGTCCAATGCAAAGAATTCAGATTCCATGGAGGAGCGAGATAACATAGTCTGCTTCTTCGACTTCCACGATATAGCAGCTCCACCCATGGCGAACACATATCCACCTGTGGAATATTCGCTCTCCACCTCTGAACACCAGCTAGCATCACTGAAGCCTTCCACTACTGACGGATCTCCGCTGTAGTATAGTGCATATGTCTGAGTCTTCTTGAGATATCTCATAACACGCTTCACAGCTTTCCAATGCTTTACGCCTGGATTGCTCATAAATCGACTCAACATTCCCACTGCAAAGGCTATGTCAGGCCTTGTGGCAGTAGTAGCGTACATCAAACTTCCGATGACGCTAGCGTACTCCAACTGCCTGACGCTCTCCTTCGAATTTGGCTCCAGTTTCAGATCACTCATGTACGGTGTATCAATAATAGGAAGATCTTGATACCCGTAGCGAGAGAGCATCTTCTCAATGTAATGAGACTGTGACAGCGCTATTCCAGTGCCTGTCTGGATGATCTTGAGCCCCAAGATTACGTCGGCATCCCCCAAGTCCTTCATACTGAACTTGGTCGAGAGGAATTTCTTTGTCTCTGTGACGCAGCTTAAATCCGTACCTAGGATTAGCATGTCGTCCACGTATAGACAAACGATTACTCCTCTTCCGTCAGCAAACTTCGTATAGACACACTTGTCTGTTTCACTGACCTTGTAGCCATTTGACCTTATCACCTTGTCAAACTTCTCATGCCACATTTTGGGAGCTTGCTTCAAACCATACAGAGACTTCATCAACTTGCAGACTTTGTCTTCCAGACCTCTGACGACAAAACCTTCTGGTTGTTGCATGTAGATCTCTTCGGTCTGCTCGCCATTAAGGAATACCGTTTTCACATCCATCTGATGTATCACCAGCTTGTGTATTGCTGCTAAAGCAATTAACAATCTGATAGTTGTCATCCGAGCTACTGGAGCATAAGTGTCAAAGTAGTCGATCCCCTGCTTCTGAGCAAACCCCTTGGCCACTAGCCTGGCCTTGAACTTGTCAATGGTTCCATCTGCTTTCATCTTCTTCTTGAAGATCCATTTGCATCCGATGGGTTTTGCTCCTTCTGGTAGGTCGACCAATACCCATGTGTTATTGGAGGTGATTGAGTCAATCTCGTTGTCAATCGCCTCCTTCCAGAATATAGCATCTCTGGTCTTCATCGCCTCATCATAGGTAAGCGGATCTGCTTCCACATGATAGGTGACGAAGTCATCTCCGAAGTCTTTCGGCCTCCTCGCTCGCTTAGTTGACGGCTCAGCGAGTTCTGGTTCAGCTGGTGTCTCCTCGACAACAACTCCATCTTGGACTACTGGTTCGATAAAGATCTCTGTCTGCTCCGCACCCTCATTATTCTCCGGAATGTCCGCGAGAACAATGTTCTTGTGCCTTACAAACTTTTCTTCAAAATATTCAGCATCGCGAGATTCGATGATATGATTTGACTCGATATCAAGGAATCTCCGAGCATCACTCTTCTCGGCATACCCCAGGAAGATCGCCTTAGTAGTCCTTGTCCCCAGCTTCTGAATCTTTAGATCCGGGAGCTTCACATAAGCCAGGCACCCCCACACTCGAATGACATTCAGGTTGGGTCTGACTTTGAACCAGAGTTCATGAGGAGTTATGTCGGAAGTTGCATACGGCACTCTGTTCAGAATGAAAGTGGCCGTTAATGCAGCTTCTCCCCAATAGCACTTTGGGAGACCCGCAGTCAACAGCATAGAATTCATCATCTCTGTCAACGTTCTGTTCTTCCTTTCTGCTACTCCGTTGGATTGTGGAGAATACGGAGCCGTCGTCTCGTTGATGATTCCATGTTCTTTGCAGAATGATGAGAATTCATGAGACCTATATTCCCCACCTCGATGACTCCTCAGCCTCTTGAGTTGTTGTCCAGTTTGCCGTTCAGCCTCGGCCCTGAACTCCTTGAACTTCTCGAATGCTTCGTCTTTAGATTTGAGTAAATAGACGAAGGCATACTTGGAGAAGTCATCGATGAAAGTAATGAAATACTTCATCCCGGCCTTTGTAGAGAATTATTTGAAGTCACAGATATCTGAGTGAACCAACTCCAGAAGATCTGTGCTTCGATGGACCCTGTGGAAGGGTTTCCTAGTGATCTTCGTCTGAGCACATATCTCACATTTCTCTACCTTACCCCCACACTTGGAGATAAGTCCTAGACTAGACATTTTGTTTATTCGCTTACAATGAACATGTCCTAGTCTATTATGCCACAACTCAAGAGAGTAATTCAAACTAGTGATAGCATTGACATTATTATGCTGGGTTACAACAAGCTGAATTTTGTACATTCCTTCAGTCTGAAAAGCTTTCCCGAAAAAAGTACCCTTCTTGGACATCACCATTTGGCCAGCATTGATGTCCATCCTCAAGCCTGCGTTGCAGAGCAGGCTCCCAGAGATCAGGTTCTTTGCGATTGCAGGAACATGCTTCACACCTTGAAGCGTCAGAATGTTCCCCGATGTAAGCTTCAGCTCCACCGTCCCGATCCCCAGTACTTCAGCTTGTGCCTGGTTCGCCATCATGACTTTCTCGAAAGTAGGCTCATAGGAGACGAACCAGTCCTTGTCTGAACAGACATGACATGTCGCGCCAGTGTCTATCCACCAGTCCAAGTCTGCCCCCACAGTTGCAACCTGTGCTATCATGGCAACCTGATTAGTAACCAAAGAAACCTTGTTAGGCTCACCTTGCTCTTTGGGCTTGGACTTGCATTCACTTTTATAGTGACCCTTCTTGCCACAGTTGAAGCAAGTCACATGGGACTTGGACTTCTGTTGCTTGAATCCTGGACCCTTCACTTTCAGATTCGAGAAGTCCTTCTTCTTGTGGTGAGAAGCCGCCTGCTTCCCTTTGTTCTCTCTGGTGGCTTGAACCAGATTCGCCGTTGCTAGTTGCTTGGACAGGGTGTCCAACTTCTGTTGAGAGCGCATCTCGTCCTCAACATGAATCTCGCTGAGGAGATTATCCAGGCTAATCTCCATCTTCTTCCTATGCATCCTTGCATAGATGTTGCTCCATCCTGGAGGAAGTTTTGCCACGATCCCTCCAACGATGAACTTGTCGACGAGGGGCATGCTATCGTCCTCCAGTTTCTGGCGCAGCTTCAGGAACTCTTTCACTTGGGGCAGCATGGTCTTCTCGTCTTCAAAGACCCATTTGTGGTATTTTTCAACCATGAACATCTTCGACCGGGCCTCGTCGTCGTCATACAGCTTCCCCACGGACTCCCAGATCTCTTTGGCAGAAGTCCTCTTTGTGTAGGACTCGGCCAGAGAGTCTTCCATGGAATTCAGGATCAGCAGCCTGCATATGCTGTTATCCTTTTTCCACTTCGTCTGCTTGCTCGTAGCAGCGGCCAGAACAGCAGCAGATCCTGTTGCTGGAACGATTGGTTCTTCCTCATCCAACACGTGATCAACATCCACGAGTTGAAGGTTCAGAGTCACCTTTCGCTTCCAGATCTGGAAGTGTTTGCCGTCGAATTTCTCCAACTTGTTAAAGCCGGTATCGACAAGCGAAGCACGAGTGTTTTCCATCGAATCGTATAGCTTTGAGATTGTTAGTCTATTTGCAAACAATCGATGGAAAAACTCAGTTGCAATCCCTAAGAAGAGATGCAAAGAATGCAGTTGCAATCCCTAAAAAAGAGATGCAAATAATGCAGTTGTAATCCCTAAAAAAGAGATGCAAATAATGCTGATTGCGTAGCCTAAACGATTAAAAAAATCGAATCGCGTTTGCAATAGCGGTTCTCGAAGGCAACAAGAGATGATCAACAACAGTTGAGTCTCAGATTCTCGAAGGCAACAGAAAGAGGAAGGAAGAAGAAGAGCGGATCTCGCTGGGGTGTTGAACACCGGCGCTCAAAGCTATACCCGCAGTACGGATAAGCTCCCAGGAACCAGCAAGTTCAGGAGAACTTCTGGAACGCTCGTAAGTCAATATTTGAGACTTGAACGGGCTTCCTGGACTTAACAGACTCCCTCAACTCTCTTTTTGGTGCATCTTTCAAAGGAGGCCAAGGGGCTCTATTTATAGAGTGGAGTTGAGACTTCACCTCTTCTCCTATCCGATGTGGGACTAAAATACCAATACTCAAAAATAGAGTTTGATATTTTAGATCATCCCACAATCAGCATAGAAGTGTGCCAGTCCACGCCTACCCCCCGAACCCTCCCGTGCATGCACGAGACATCTTGGAGTCCGCGTCCGAGTCCGAGTCCGCACAACAAAAATTAACTTGCATCCTTGTTGGATTTAATCCTTTTTTCTTCTAGGAAAATACTTCCACATGGCACAAACTTGTGCCCCACTACACCTCAAGTGCACACCTCAACACAAGCAATGCATTATATTGAGATACTCACCATTTGGTGTAGCCGATGTGGGACTATCTTTTCTAGTCCAAAGGCAAAAACACCAACAAATATTATATTAACTGTATCCAATATTGATATAATAACTCAAAGATCAGATAGGACAACTATGGCATAGTTTTAATAATATTCGATAATCTACGCTTACCTGAAATTATTTCAACTTAAGGGTTATGCCTTGCCATTGCGCTGCTGGCGGTAGTGAACACGCAGTCTCGATAATTCAGATAAATGGCTACAGTGCACATCTGCCTTGTCATTATAAGTCACCGAATATTCTTTTAACTATATCCATAAAAATTTGTCAAAAGAGCTTCTAAAAATTTAAACAAGTTGGTCATGATAGAAAGTGTATCTGTCCTTGAATAAAAGTATCAGTTTGAAATTAGACGATTGATTAGGAAGAAAATGATCAAAGATAAGAGAAATATAAAATTTTTAATCCCCATTTCACGGATATACTTTGAATCAAAACTAACTCACGATTAACATATGGATAATTAAATCAGAAATTATTTTGAAAATAATTCCTTATGGCAAAAGGAAAATAAATAAGCAATTCAGACTTTACGATATAGTCATAATGTTTAGAGAGGACATGAAAGAAAATTTGAACAAATTATCAAGGTTATGGCATGAATTCTAGGAAGACATAATTTACCAAGCGAATAGTCTACCCATCTTGGATCCTACCATCATCTCAAAACACAATGGTATATCCTTCTATGAAAAATTCCTCAAGTTATCTAATAGGGTTTAGAATTCAATAAATCTTTACCTAAATCACATGGCCTATATAACAACCTTAATTACCCAACAGTCAAACTGAATAGGGGCTTCCTATGGTATACCTAGTCCTAGCCATTATCCTAAATCAAATCAATCCTAATTGTGAACGAGCACTTCCTAATCGCAGACTCACAGTAGTATGATTAATATAGGTACTACCGCGAGTTCGCACAATTTGCAAAAACAAACATGTATGGACCACCAATAAAATTTGTTACGACCCGCTCCCACTTTTCGGAATACGAGTACGTAGCCAAGTCCACCCTACGCCATAACATCGATGGTAGTACAATGTCTAGACCATAATGTCAATCTCAAATACCACAAAATTGTATCTAACTGCCCATTCACAATAACTATTCCATTTATAAATATGATAATACATCAAAATGATATTCGGGAACAAACCCGCTAAATGTTCGAATGCAAGAAATATCTAATCTATCTAGAATCTAAGGTCATCTACAAGATCTCTATCTCCCCAGAAAGGTCCAAAGTGCATAAGATAGCAAACATGGCAGGTCACCTTTAATAATTTAGTCATAAAAGGAGCAAAGTACAACCCCATTCCAATGATGTAACTTAATACAAAATAAGCTAGACAAGTAGAGACACAATAGAAAATAAAAGAAATATGTATGTGAACTGGAAACAATAAACATGTACAAGAAACCACTAGCAAGAACATAGATAAAAAAAAACTAGCAATGAATATGTACAAGTAAACAGACATTGTGTTTGAAATACTTTTCGACATGTGAACGATATGGGCTAATATGGCATCATAGATGGCTATCCATAATAAAAAGGTACGGCTAACCCATATGTGAGGTGTATGACTTAGCTATCCATAATAACAATCATTGGGGTTTGTTCACATACCTACTGAGCATTTACTCTTCTGACTCACTAAATAATCAATAAACGAGCAATGATACAACAAGTCTATCGTGTCACAATCGTGTCTCAACTAGATACTCAATGAAACACAATAAAGAATAACATTATACTTTTCCTATTAAAACCTCATATGTTTCTCCACCGATTAAACCAAATTCAATTCAAAACCAAGTTCGAAATCGTTTTAAATCAGGATTTAAATCTCATTACAAAAACCAATGACTCAATTCCAAAACTTTACATCACAAACTCATTCCAAAAAAAATGCCTAGCCACTGCAACATTCCTTAAGGATACCCTGACCTAGGCGAACGTTCCCAGTCAACCCGACCATCGGATTCTGTCGCAAACCATCGGCGACCACTGAACGGCTAAGAACCAGAGTAGTGCTCTGTTGTAGCCCGACGATGAGGTACGTAACTTTAAACCCAAAATTCTTCTTCCCTGTTTGATGAAATCTCGATCTACTTGATCCTGGGAGTAGCCTGCGTAATCAGGAAGAAACCTATTCAATTGGAATTAATTATATCACAACAATATGTTCGAGAAATACTCTAAAAAAATCTCAAAATTTCAGTTTTGGAAACCTAATACAGAGTTAGAAAAACCGATCACATACCCTGTTTTAGAAGGAGGATTATGGGTAATATAGTTAGAATTTTCAAAATCCCTTTAAACATGTTTGTAGTTAACATAACCAGCATCACAACGATGCATTTAGTTTTAAAAACTTCCATGTATATAGTTCTGTAAATTATTTCAAAAATTAGGAAAAACAGTTTTCATAAACAGTAGAATTTGAAAAAAAATTTGATACGGTGTTCGCCCCGACAAATCGGGAGACGTGGTCACGAACCGAAAGCATCGAAAGATGCGTATCGACTTCTTCGATGTGTGGGATTCGACATAACTCAATTTGGTTGCGTGTGCATAACGAAATCGAGGATATCGGTCGAGGTACCCCGTATCGGCCTTTTTTTAAACTAGTCACTAACTTCGTGCATGTTCGTCATATCGAGACAAAACTTGTGCCACTGGGCTCGTATTATTTTTTGGACCTGTGAGCCAAGTTTGGTCTAATTCTGAGAAGGTTGACCAGAACGCTATTTTGGCGGGCCCATGACCCGATCTAATGGACGAAATTATGCACGGCTCACCGGAATCCAAATTTGAATTTGTATCGTCAAACCGGACCCGTAGACATATAACTTGCTGACTTTAGATACTGTAGGTTTTGGCACACTTTTCAGTAGAAAGTGGGTCAAACAGCGGATATCGATTTGACCCAAAATTACGATTTTGCTCCTGTGTCCAGAATTTGACTTATGGATAGGCGATCTTAGACATTTTTCTTTTGCCAGAAACGTTGATGATGTCTATTTCAACATCCGAGAACAATTGCGAGGGTTCTACTTTTATTGCTCCTTTGATCTGACGAGTTGAGTTACTGGACGTTATTTTCTGCCCCCACCAACAGGGAAGATATCTTGCCACTTTTTACTGTTTGTTTATTGTCATTTCAGCATGTTTATTTCTATTTATTTATTTGTTGTCTATTTATTTTTTATCAAGTTGTGCGTCCAAGTCATACTTGGGTGCGAGCGACTAAGTTAGTCGTTTTTATTATTTTTACTTATTTTTATGAATGATGACTTAGTACTAGAGGACCACCCCATTATTATGAGATATTGGTATATTTTTTATGGTCTTGACACTTGAGTTACACGAGTTGTGAGTCACATGTAGGACACAGACTCCCGTAGTTGGCTGGCCACCGATATGTATGAAACATGCGACAGATAGGATATAACTGCTGATAGTAATTGCATGATTAGTAGGCTTGGCAGTTATTAGATGTTTATATGTGTTGTGGAGATGACACAGTTAGGTATGGGGTGGGGAGGATAGTTCCTTAACGTATGGATCGGGTATGCAATTCCTTTTTAGTAATCCGAAAGCTCCGTTGGAGATACAGTATGAGATGAACCTCTCAGGTTAGCCACTGACGTCTGTAGAACGTTATGCGCTTGGCCCCTGGTGCCCCAATTGGGGACTATGTCGATCCCATGTATAGCCAGAGTACCCATGCATTGAAGGTTTGTTCTTAATTGCATATTCACAGTAGATTGGTTAGGTACCCTGTTGCATTCATTCTTTACTATATACTCAGTTGATATGGTATATTTTTCTGTATCTTGTTACGTCCCTCTGAGGACCTGGTGATCTCTCTAGGCTTAGACGACCATGACTACCCTTAGGAGTACGGCTCTGCACTGGATCTATTATTTTCAGTTGAGGAGGTTTCACCTTCCGAGATTTAGTTATCTTTTGCGTAGTTGGATATGACATTGCTACATTTTAGTTTGCTATATTTTTTTCCTTTCTTTTATTTCATTTTAAGAGGTCAGATTCCAATATTCTCAGACTCTTTTTCATAGCTGTTTGGTAGTGGATTTGTCTTCATCCGGCTATATATATTTTTGTTTGACATTTTTTTCATTATTGGACTATTTATTTTATTTGTCTGTGTGGATGAGAATTATATTTACCTGTGACTGTCTGTGGTTTAGTTATTTACAGCTTATGTGCGTGTACGAAAATTTCATATATTGGAGTGTTCTTCGTATGCATACAACTGACATGTTACGTATGTCTGGTCATATATATATATATATATATATATATATATATATATATATATATATATATATATATATATATATGACCAGACATACGTAACATGTCAGTTGTATGCATACGAAGAACACTCCAATATATGAAATTTTCGTACACGCACATAAGCTGTAAATAACTAAACCACAGACAGTCATATATATATATATATATATATATATATATATATATATATATATATATATATATATATATATATATATAAAATTTTGGTCCTGAATTGTTGTCGGATCTGTCCTGGTTAGAGCTGGCCTTGCACCACGATGACAACTTTAATAAGCACGTCAAGCTAAAGTTTACAATAAATACATACTAAAACTTCATACGAGAACTTCTCGACTAATATCTTCCAAAGATAATAAACAATAGTCATGTACGGAATAATGATCAATCATATATTTCAAGCTATTAAAAAAAATTCAAATCACTATTAAAAAAATTTAAATCACATCTCCTTCTATTGGAACTTTTCCTCTAATTTGGGTTGTACTAAAAATTCTAAGTTGCACCCCACTTGGTTTATCATGATTCAAGGTGCACCCCACTTGAAAGAAAATTTTTGAGTTGTACCACATCTGTTTTACAATAATGCAAGAAACTCTTCATTTTAACAGAAACCGTCAATGACTAACATTCCACTCTTTTGACCCCCAGTGTTGACACTTTTGTGACAAATATCCTCAATGAGTTGTTTCCACTTGGCATCTATCTATATACATCTGAGTGTGAAGCTACCTGTGGCCAAACCTATGCACATCTGAGTGCGTAGCTACCTGGGGTCACATGAGTCTTGGCTTCAAAAGTGTCCATATAAGGGTATTTTGGTCTCAAAGAATGTCCACGTGGGAAGGAGACGGGTCAAAGAAGTTGACTATTAGTCATTGACGGTTTCCGTTAAAAGTAGGAGTTTCATGCGTGCATTATAGTAAAACAAGTGTGGTACAACTCGAAACTTCTCTTCCAAAGTGATATACACCTTGAATTACGGTAAAACAAATGTGATGCAACTCAAAATTTCTCTTCACTTTAACCCTTGAATTATTTATTTTTAAAAAATATAAAGAATAAAAGGAGAAAATTCTGGGTGTGGCTTTGGTAGAAGAAAACCTAGCACTTTTACACTCGCTACCTCCACCTGTCCCCTTCCCCCACACCAAACAAAAAGGAAGCAAATTTGCACTTCCCCTCAAATTCCCTCTCTCCAGCTTCTTGAACATCCTCCTCTCCTCTCCTCTCCTTTCCACATTTTTTTTTTCTGCAAATAAGCCCCTAACTAATACCACAACAACAATCAAGTACAAGAAGAATTGTTTTTCTCCAAGCAAATGGAAACGGGTGGTGGTGGTAGGTGGGTTAGGGTTTGGCTGCAGGCTTTGCTGAAGCTGGTGAACTGTGTGATAGGCCTCGTCGGGACGGGGCTCATCCTCTACTCCCTCTGGCTCATCAGAGTCTGGTACAAGGACGGACTCCAGACCACCGGTTCCCCCTGGTCACTCGCTCGCTCATTTTCTATGCACCTGCTTCATTACTAACTTCACTGCTTTGTTAGGCCTCTTTTTTATTTCTCACAAGTTGATTTTTGTCTCCCCTAACCCTAACCCTAATGAGTTTTACACCAAATGGACTTCCAGATAAAGCTTTAAGGGTTATTTAGTACTAGGGTCTCAAATAATATTCGAAATTTGCGTTTAGGTCTCTGTATTATCCAAAAGACGGTTTACTTGGGTGGACTGTTAGATCTCGTTTAGGTCTCCATAATATTCAAAATTTGCGTCTAGTTTTAGGGCCTCGAATGATAATAATAATTTTTCGTTTAAGTCTCCATTTTGGATGTCAGCCCAAATCAACGCTCGGAGTGAGACCCAAATCAACGCTCGGAGTGAGACCCAAATTCTCTTCTGGACAATATGGAAACCTAAACGTAAATTTTGAATATTATTATACGACTAAAACTAAATAACCCAAAACTTAAATACGACCCAAACTGGTCCTAAATGTTTTAAGTTGACGGCGTCCAGTGTGACTTGTGTGCATGTTCAGAGTCGCGGAAACAGCCTTTTTTATAAGAGAATGGGGACAAGGTTACATACATCTTGGCCCTCCTCTCCCTCCGAGAAGTTGTTCAGTGGGAAAAAAGAAACTAATCAAACAATTGCCAAATATCATTAAGATAGGATTACCAAAAATAATAAGATATTACCATGTGTCATTATACCATTGGACGGGCTCACCATTCACGACTGCCACGTGAGGAGCCCGTCCTACTGAATAATTTGCCCTCCCCAGGCCCTAGCATTGTCGGGATAGCCTCGTAGCTCCGGAATACCATTTTACTACTATGTATTTGAGTTGGCTGAACAAAACGAGTATTACTATAGATTTTGAGGGAGAAACTATGGAAAGATTGTTATTGATGAATGATGTAATTCGTAGTCCCGTTCATGGATTTTTTTTTTTATAACTTTAGTTACCTTATGAAGTAATTAGTTGCTATGTTGGTGTGTTTTTGCTATTTGTTAAGATGGGTCGTGTCTTAGTAAGTATTTGCCATCTGCCATCTTTTTCCTTCATGGTTCGAGTATAGAGTTCTTGTCCAGAGCTATAGCCGACGACCTATTAGAAAGCAGAATGGCCACATTTTATACGATTTTCTCATCGGTCTAGTGGTTCCTTTTGGGCTCTGGTCGACCCTATGAGGCCTTCCTCTTCTTCTTCCCGTCAAAGTCTCATGTTTTGGCGTCTAGTAGCCGATAGGCAAGCCCATATTCTTTAATACACCTTGCTTGTCCTGGTCAATGTTAGGGTAGTCACCAATGGTTATTGATTTAGGGCAGCATGTCCGAAATGGTAGTGTACTGAGGAATGATGACTCCCGCTAATTAGTTTTTTTTTTTGAATAATTAATTGTTTTTTGTTGACAAGTCTTGAGACAAATCTCGGTACCACATTATATATCTATATATTTTTCCCGTATAATAGTAGATAATTAGGAAGAAATGTTTGGTCGGAGGAAACTATCTTATAGTTCATTGCATTAATTTGAGGAATCTAGGAAGCACAATACACCAAAATTGGTGCCCATGTCGGATGCACAAGAAAAAAAGAGAACACTCCAAACTACACCAGGATACTCCAAAATCGAAGGCGTGTCCGTCTCGCCATGTCCGTTTCACGATGTACCATATTTTTATATTTGCACCTTAGAGGCAAATGATTTCAGGAGAGAGTTCTTGAGCCTTGTTGAAAGCAGATACAGTTCTCACATACAGACACCTAGCAACACTGTTCTAAAAGACGGTCTAGGCGGTCGCCTAGGCGGGGCCTAGGGGCTAGGCCCCTGGTGCCCGCCCGATGTCCGCCTAGGCGTCCGCCTAGACCCCCCGATGTCGGACTATGCATGTTTTGGAAATTTATGGTCTTTTTTTGCAATTTTCAGTACTTTTTTTGGATTTTTTTTAATTTATACTCGAACCGCCTAGATCTAGGCGACCGTCTAGGCATGTTAGGCGCTAGGCGGCGGGTGCCCGTCCGACTAGCGCCTAGCGCTTTTCACAACCTTGCCTAGCAAAGAGCCAGTTTAGTTTGAATGCGAGGAGCCTCCGCATCAATATGCAAGGAAGATTTGGAAGATGCTTATGTAAACTCTTCTGAATATTACATCATCATGATGCCTAAGCCTGGGTTTGGTATTGCTGCTGCTTTTTGAAAAGTAAAACCATAAGCAACTTTTGAAATCAACTTCCCCCAACTTTCAAATGTTGTCCCATAAATGAACTAGTTCAACAAAAAAGAAGTAAGAAAAAATAGTGTTATCAAACAACTTCTGAAGCTGCTTTTCAAAAGAATAAGTAGAAGACCAAATAAGTTGTACCAAACCAAACCTAAAGGTAACTTCCTTCTCCAGTATTACATCACCCTTATTTGGAGGCTACAAAATCACTTCTTAATAAGGGAAAAAAAAGCATCAAGAGAAAAGTCCCACAAGGATAAGGTAAGTCCCAACACAAAATCAACACGACATTCCACTCCATCAGCGGCCTTGTGGTGCTGTGATATCACTACAGAACGCTTGCCCTGATAGTCCCACTCCACCTGTCCTCAAAATTTCTACACAGACAAAAATCACCGAACTCTCTCCAAATACAAAAGCAACCAAACTCTTCTCCCCCGTCCTCGTTTGCAGACAAACCTCATAGGGAACCCAACCATTCCTCTAATGGATGATAGATGGGCTAGGGTTTGCCTCCAGGTGGCGCTGAAGCTGGTGAACTTGGTGATAAGTCTGGTCGGAATGGGACTGCTTCTCTACTCCTTGTGGTTGATTCAAGTTTGGTATAAGAACAGCCTCCAAAATTCTGGCTCCCCATGGTCAGTAATTGCAATTCGAGCAATTAGTTACTTTTTTTTTTTTTGCTATTTGTTGAACGCTAGCTCTCTTAAAGTAATTAATTACTTAGTTTTGGGTGTCTTTTGCTTGCATCTTAAAAGATTGCTATCTATGGATGATGTAGTTTGTAGTTTCCATTGGGCAGTTTTGCTTTGTTGCCAAATGGTGTATTTAGTTACTTATTTTGGTATGTTTCTTTGCTTCTTTTAAGCTATTTATTTGCTTGATCCTGAGATAATTCTGGATAACTTTGGCCATCTGCCATTTTTTACTTAATGTTAGTGTATTCTCTAGTGAGCCAGTGACTATAAATTAGTGGGGAACAACCATGGAGAAAGTGTTACTGATGAATGCTGATACGTGCTAGTTTTTTTGTTGTTTGTAGTTTTGATTTATTTGCCTTATGAAGTTATTACTCTCGTTCTTTGCTGATTTTTGCTGTATGTTAATTTGTTTATCTTTTGTTTGAGTAATTACTTGCTTGTGCTTGGGAGTCCTGAGACCAATCTGGATAACTCATTATATATGTTGTTACCTTCTTGAGATAATCCAGTATTTAAGAAAGAGATGTTCGGTTGTAAGGAACACACTTGCATTCATTGCACTATATTTTGGGCATTAGGAAGCACATATACTCCACATTTGGTGCCATCGTAGCATATCTGTGTCGGACTGTGCATCAAACATGACTCAGACACTTCAAAACACGCAAGAAATGTCATAATTAGTGAAATGTCTGTCTTGCTATGTCTGCATCATATCCTATCATATTGTATCAATATTGTACCCATGCAACATAGAGGGGAATGAGCCATATAATGAAATTGTGGAAGGACTTATTATGTGAAGATTAATAAGAGGAACATTATACTTTTGTAATAAATTTGATCGAATTCCACGGAGGTCTACCGTGGAAGCTATCTACTTGCTTAGAAGATTAATGGAAAGTTTAGGAGTTCACAAAAGCTTTGCATATTAAAGAGTGTAGGTGGTAGATTTTGGAGAGGAACAACCAGGGTTGTTAAAGGCACCGCCCAGGCGCCTAGGTGATGTTTCACTGCCTAATCCAAAGGCAGGCAAGGTATCTTTTATAGGTGACGCCTAAGCGAGAAAGGCACTAAAAGCGGGATTAGGCAAGAAAGGTGCAAAGGCGAGATTAGGCGAATGAGTAATTAGGCAAGCCTAGGCGCAAACCTAGGCGTGTTGTTTATGCAGCTTTTTGGGACTTTGTTTGGATTATTTTTATATTTCTTATAAGTTTGTTTGGTTTTATTGGTTTTTAAAGTAACACACTTAAGTTTTAAAGGCCGAAATAGAGTCTTTTTTAAGTTTGAACGCTATAAGTTACTAATTAAATACGTAAATAAAAAGAAAGAAAGAGGAGAATATTGTGTGACGATGACAGAGAAGAAAGAAACGACATTCCTCTCTGTTGGGCTCCTCATTGGGACTATTTTTTGGACAATTTTCACCATTGTTCACCGAATTAAGGTGTTTCATCTCCCTTTTCTTTTTTGTATTCTTCTTTGGTGATTCTATTCTTCCTTGTACTCACCCACAAAAAGTTTGGATTTGTTTATTCTTTTTTTCATCCAATGTTCTTTACATCTTCTATTCTCTCTTTGTTTCAGTTTTTTCTTTCTGTATAAAACTCTCACGAAAAATAACTCATTTCACACAAAGAACCCCATTTAACACAACCCATTTTGATGTGCTTGTTTATATATGCTTGTTCTTTTAGCCAAGTGTTCTTTTTCTATTATGTTAACTTTGTTTGTAATAATACTTATCCTAACGACTTTGACTTTATGTTACTATATAAAATATTGTATGTGTACTAGTTAGTGTTAGTGTTAATGTTACTATTATCTATTATGTTTATGTACTATGCTTTGTGTTACTACATATTATATTAAGTGTCATATCAAGTTTGATGAGTTTTTAGGGATATAGTGTGAATTTGGATAGCCTAACATTTGCTACAAAATTGACAAAAAAGGTGTCATGGAAAGGAAATTTGAGAAACTGTCTAGATGACGCTTTTCTTCTCCTGGAGAGGCTAGGCAACTCGCCTAGGAGCGCCTAGAGCTTGTTAAAACACTGGGAACAAGTTTCTAGTAGTTAACTAGTTATATGGAGATTATTAGGAACATGTATCATGGAATCATGGATGTTAATATAAGACTAGTGAAGGAATAATGTAAAACACCATTTCCTATTATCATATGCCTAGATCAAGTATTTATTATTTAAACCCAAACTCTACCTCATTATGCTAGTTATTTGCTGATGAGGTTGTGTTAATGAGATTCATGGCTATTTGTTGACGATATTATTTTAGTTGACGAGACTTATAAAGGTTGGACTTTCAAATGGAAATGTAGGAAGAAGCTTTCGAATTTAATATTTGAAAACTAGCAGGATTAAAACATACTACTAGAATGGTAGCTTTAGTAAAACCTCTAGAAAAAAAATGGTGGTCTATATTGGTAGCAAAGAGATACCTACTAGTGATGTTCTTATCTGCCTAGGATCTATCATTCACGATGACAGAGGTTGATTATGATGTTGGTTATAAACTCTCTGTAAGACAACAATGAAACCAACAATGCTTTATGCGCAGCATGAATTTGGACATTTATGGAACATGTCTATAAAATGAACTTGGGCTAAAATGAGAATATTGAGATGAATTAGTGACAATACAATGAAAGATTAATAAGAATGCTAGATAGTGGAGGTGGCATCAATTGAGGATAACATGGGCAGCTGTGTTTCATGGGCATGGCAAAATGGTCGTGTCCGTACCCATGTCGGTGTCTGTCTCTGTGCAACATAGGTAACTACTTCTTTACCTATTTGAAAATGTCCTATCATGTATCGTGTCTGTATTATCCATGTCTGTATTCGTGCAGTCATAGATGGACAGAGTGACATACATCATCATTTTAAATGGTTTGGACATGTGCAGTAGAGACCAATTGATGCACTTGTGAGGTGTGGTAGGCTGTTATTCAAAGGAGCTCATAGGACTAGGGGTAGACTAAAGGAAGCTGGATGCAGGAATGTAAAAGAAATGTATTTATCCTTGGGAAAGGATGTGACCCTTCTCTGGGCTCAATAGCTTAATGGAAGATGAGGATTCATTTAGTGACCCAAAATTCGGGATGAAGATTTTGTTGTTTTTCTGGTATTGTATTTCATGCAAAAAAGATCACCAAGTTTATATTAATTGGAAGTCTGATTAATCATTTGTTAGTGGACACTAATCTTTCTTCCACTAAAGCATCCAATTTTCATAAAGATAAATACATGGCCATAAGAGACTGAAGCGTTTGACAGTTGTACTGCTAATTGATGTTGTTATGTGACCATGTTTTGCTTTGCCTATGCATCCACAAGTTAACCAGGTTTACTGTTGGAAAAGGAGTTTTCTGCATAAGGAAGAAGTTATTAAACATGTCTAAAGAAATGAACATAGTTGATATCGAATGAGAATGTTGAGATGAACGTGACAATCCGTTAAAAGATAAAATGAGACAATGCATCTGTAGATAGTTGGAGCCTTGGAGGTGGTGTCAATTGAGGATAAAAAGGGAAAAAAATGTTTGAAATGGTTTGGACATTTGCAAGGGAAGTAGATTCACTAGTTAGGAGTGGTAGGCTATTACTCAAAGGAGCTACTAGTGTTAGGGATAGATAAGAGAACTAGGATTCAGTGTGTACAAAAGTATATGGATGTTATTTTGGGAGAGATGATCCTTAATAAAGCTGAATGGAAGATAAGTATTCATGTAGCGACCCCAAAATTTTGGGATAAAGGCTTTAATATTGCTATTATTTTTGTTGTTCAAGTGAAGATTAAATTCAAATTTATACTAGTTGGACTTATTAATCATGTCTTGGTAGATGGTTACTGGACTTCCATTAAAGCATCCAACTTTGAATAAACATGAATACATAGCCATAAGGAACCTGAAAGATTGGACAGTTGTATTGCAAACTGTGGGTATATGACCACATTTTGCTTTAGCAGCTTTACCTATGTATCCATGTGTCAACTTAGATTATTCTTTGGAAAAAAATATTTTAATAAGAAATCAAAAAGTTTTTTCTTTCTCAACACACGATGTAAAGTGGGAAGTGATTAATCATGTTGAGAAATTGGATCAACCTAATTGACTTCCTCCATTTAAGGAAATTGAGTATATAGGGAGATACGTCTCCCTAGAAGTTTCCTAGTATGGGACCGACCTAAGGGTTACCACTAATAATGACAAGATGAAAGACAAAGGGGAAAAATGGATTTTGAATTTTTGAGTGCCCATACTCTTGTAAGAAACTGTACCACGCCCATAGAAGACTTTCATATAACTTTTTGGAGTCTGGATGTGGGTATAGCTTTTGAAATTATTAGGTATTAAGCACATACCCCTTTCCATATTGTGTAAGCAATGATTAATGCACAATAGGGTTGCTAGAATCTGTAAACAGACTTTTCCTTGATTCCACGAGGGTGAGAAATCACGAGAATTTTATTGATTACTTGATTGATTCAAACCGAGTACCATGGTGCCTTTACGTAGGCTTAACAAGTTACAACCTTATCTAACATAGTTTATTCAAAGTAAATATTCTAAAGGATTTAACAATATTTTTGACATCTGGCCAAGAATATATTATTTTGTTAAATGGATATTCCTAAAAATATATGATAAGATTTGACAAAATCTTGAAAGATCTAATCAAATCCACTCAAAAAATAGAACCGGGCAATTTTGCAAGATTTTCCCTCAACTTTTAGAGTTTGGTTATGGTGTAGCTTTGAATTTATTTAAGCATATGCCCTTTCCATTTTTTGTCAGCAATATTTCTAAATGGAAGTTAAATTCAGTTTGTAACTCTTTACATTTTAGTTCTTTGTTATAATTTTATCGGATGTCAAATAACAGTAGAATGCATAGAATAGTTGCCACAAAGCATGATATTGGACTTTATCTTGGGTCCATTCTCTTTATCTAGGCCATCATCTACCACCATTTGTCCAATATGGGACTAACATCCTATTTAATGCCTTTATTGTATTTTCGTCGAACCTGCACTCTGAAAGTCACTACCATGGTTTGTGTCCAATGCACACAATACCTGTTGGATTTGTCCTCAACTTAAGCATGAATATTATGCACTTCTTGTATATGCACTATACAATTGTGCTCTTATTAGGTCTGTTGGAATAATATAAATATTTAACCCTCAAACCTCATCATAACTTTAGTATTTTGGTGCAACTAAGTTTTGGCGCTCATGTTAAGCGGATTTTATTAAAAATATTCTACCACATTGTAATCCGACTCTCACCCAAAATATGCCATTGATCTTCATGGACATGTTGGAATAATATAAATATTTAACCCTTAACCCTCACAACTCTAGAGTTTTGGTGTAGTGCACGGGCTTTAGCAGGGCTCAAATTCTGGAACCTCTTATTGGGACCAAATTGTTTATACACAATACTTTTAAGTCATAGGTCAATTCTCTATATCTAGGACTCGTCTGCCCACTGATTATCTAATGTTGGGACTAACCTCTACTGTAAACACGTTATTATACTGTCGGTGAACAACATAACATTCCATATTATGTCAGGCGTCATCAATGTTTCTAAAAGACATGTTCATCATCATCCAAGCTTTCTCCCAATAAAATGGGATCGGCTATGGAGCATAAAAAAGCTCTATTATAAGATAGACAGTTTTATGATTGATTGTCGACCTTATGTCAACACTCGATGTTAGTGCCAAATTTCTAGTCTAACTATGAGCATGAGAGAGTCATGTCATAAGATCGAGGTGGTAAGTTGGCATGTAGGTAGACCTGTATGTCACGAATTTAGTGTTTTTTGTCTACACTTCGACCCGTACGGCGCACAAGTTTTCTACTTGAAGACCCGTGCCAGCTTCCCCTAAACGCTTAAGCTAGATTGCTAAGGCACAAATGAGAACAATGTGGAGCAAAAGAGAGATGGAAAGATTGAAATATTGAAAACTTCACTATACTAGAGAGAGATTATATTTTTTTGGGTGGTGAGGAACAAATGGGCCTCCTACTTATTTATAGTGCCTCAAAGAGCTTACATGGAGCTTCTAAAAATAGAATATTCCAGAAATTATTCTCAGGCCTAAATATTTTCTAAGGAAGTCTCTAGAACATCTAGAAGGCTATGGAGACTTCATGAATCTTCAAGAAGTCTCCACCACATTCCACCATATTCTGGAAGATTTTGGAAGTTTCTAGCAAAACCTCGGTCCATAGAGGGTTATGCAAATCCGTCTCGGTGGGCAAAAAACTTTGGGCGTGACATTCTCCCCAACTTGTTTCCTTGACGTCCTTGTCGACCGGTGCACCAACTCTTGGAACGACGTCTACTCGGTAGGCATGGTCGTTGCGTGTCGTCCCTTCTTCTTGCTTCTCATGCGACACTTTTCAGACTTGTCCATCTTCTCCTCAAGATCGGAAGCAAACTGGTTTGTCATACCAACTTTGGCCTTGGTCTGTGCCCTCCTCGACACAAAAAGAGGCTCGTGCGGTCTGTCAGGTCGTCGATCCACCTCTCGTGGCTGCACATAGTTCTTTACACTTTCGCGCATGCAAGTCTTATTGCAACTCTGTCGACCCGAACTCCCACCACGAGCTTTGAGCAACTCCTTGCACGAGTTACTCTACTTTGTCGTCTCTGCCTCCTTGCAGTCTACGGCGTGCTTCTCTGCACTCGTCCCCAGCCTGGTGTATGGTCCACTTTCCTTTGTGGAAGTGACTCATCGGGACACCCCTTTGCAACACCCTTGGTCTCGCACGAATGGCCTTCCTCCTTGAAGTCCTCTTTCATCTCGAGCACCGCTAGGTGTGTCGTCTCCCTTTGGCTACCCTTCTAGAGCTGAATGGCGGAGATATCTTTCTCCTTCGATGGCTCCCCTCGTGCAACTTTCACTATGCACGACGAACCTTTCCCATGAAGCTGATGACTCCCAAATGTTGCATCGAAACTGTCTTCGTCGCGATAAGGAAATCCATGTTCAATATCATCTTGAAGTCGTCCAACGACGTAGCGGTGAAATTGGCAACACGACCAATTTTCCACCGCTATGCGAACCCCCTTGGCTACCCCCCTGCACGTGACGTGCCTCCGTATTGACATCCTTTATCTTGCTTGAATATTTCTCCAAGGCTAGATCCAAGCGACGGACCTCCGCGTCCGAGATAAAGTTATGAGTAGCGTCCGTGTCAACCAACGCCCGTGTGCTAATGTCTTTGATTCTCACGTTAACGTACATGAGCTCCCTGTTCGGAGTTTTCGACACAACGGACTTGGTCTTGATGGCGTTAAGCGCAACGCTCCAATGTGCACTCCCACTCCGCACTCCTCGTCCTTCACCTCTTCGCTTCGGACGACATTGATACGCATGCTCTTATCGAGACAATCTCGAGCAAAGTGATTTTTTTTTTTCATATATGAAGCACGAAACTACTCGCTCGGGATGAGCCTCTCGTGCTTCTTTTTCTCGGACGGACCTTCCTTAGGAGAGCTCTCCCGCCATCCTCCACCATTCTCCTTGGTAGTCTTTGGCTTGGCCTTCCAATCGTTGTCGTCCCACATGTACTCAACGAGCCTCCTGACTGCTGCCACGATGGTGTTCAAGTTTTGTACCCTCTGTCGCTGCAATTCTTGAGCCGTCCACGATTGAAGTCCATCGAAGAAGAAGAATAAACGATCCTCCTCGCCCATGCTAGATATCGAGAGCATCAAGCGTGTGAACTCCGTAATGTATTCCTTGATTGCCCCGATGTGCTTGAGTTGCCGCAAGCTTCGTCTCGCTGCAAACTCAACATTCTTCGGATAGTATTGAGACTTGATCTCCTTCTTGAGATCCTCTCAAGTCTCTATCGAGCACAAACCCTTCTCGGCTTATATGTACCTTCGACGCCACCACAACATAGCATCGTCGGTGAGATAGAGTAAAGCAATGTCCATTTTCTCGACGTCATCATCGATGTGCAACGCCTTGAAGTATCGCTCCACGTTCCACAAGAAGTTCTCCACTTCTTTGGCATCTCGCATCCCGCTGAAGGATTTCGGCTCGGGATCTTCCGTCTCGTTGCCTCCCTACTTAAAGGTTCATCATTCGCAACGGTCTTCTACATAGTGTTGCAAAAATCGCCATAGTCGGCCGACTAGACGGTGGTCGGACATTGCCAATTTAATTTTGCCTTAGCCGGCCCAAAAAATTGGCAGCTTCAGCTAGACGTTAAAAATCGGCCGACTAGGGAAAGTCGGCCGACTAACCGACCGCCGCCCAGCTAATCGGTCGACTAATCGGCACCTCCATCTATAAGGAGAAGATTAAAAAAAACCCTACTAACAAACTGCCGCCTTCAGTCGTCGTGCCTCCATATCAGCCGTTAGAGCCGCCTTCCGCCCGACGGCAGCCGCTGGACCCTCGAATCCGGAGCCCCCAGCACCTGCGGTGAGCGTGTCTTGAGTTTGGGAACTTTCTCCTCTATACTTCTCTCGATCTCCTTTCTTGAGTTTGGGAAGTGGAATGGTTCTCTCTCTTAGTCTTTGACACTCTCTTTGAAAAGCGAGCTTTTTTTCTCTTTTCTATGCTCTCTCCTTGGTAATAGGGAACTTTGGATACATATTCAAATGAGAAATGAGAACTTCCAATGAAGAGTTGACACATGGGGATTATTTAAAAACTAGGGGATGAGATGCAACGGTTCCTCACTGAATTTAAACAAAAAAAGTCCCAAAAAGTAATTCATGAGTTCCTCTGGGAATACTAGAAGGAAACAAAAATAATAATTCACACACACACACACACATATAAAAATTCAAAACGATTAATCTGACTAGTCCCCGATTAATCTGATTAATTCCTAGTCTTTGCGAACTGACTAGCGATTTTTACAACCTTGCTTCTCCAAAATGGCAACTTTGGTCTTGAGTTCTCTGCAACTCTCGACCACAGTCTTTAGCTCCTCATAGCCTCGGGCCTTCCTGCGCAACTCCTTAATTTTCACACTATGTCCCTTGAGCTCCCCCACAAGTACGGATCCGAGCTCTTGGAATTGCTCCAAAAGATTATCATGGACGAAGCGACCTCACTCTCTAGCCCATCGGAGAACTCTTGTAGCCTCGTATTGCTTTGCTCCACGGAGCCTATATGCATATCCATGTTCATCGAACTCGTCTCCAAGATCTCAAGATGTTCCGTAAGATCGGCAAGGCTACGCTCCGTCGTAGGCTCCTTGCTCTTGCCCCTCCTGTGAGTTTTGGCGTGCCACTCCTTAGGTGACGCAGGTCCCTTCTGGACGTTCTCGGATGTCGACATAGCACCAACCGACTTTCGTTCTGATACCATTTGTCAGTTGTCACGGACTTAGAATTTTTGTCTACACTATGATCCGTGCGACGCACAAGCTTTCTACTCGAAGACCGTGCCAGCCTTCCCCAAACGCTTAACTAGATCGCTAAGGCGCAAATGAGAATAATGTGGAGCAAAAGAGAGATTGAAAGATTGAAAACTTTACTATACTAGAGAGAGATTGCAATTTCTTGGGTGGTGAGGAACAAATGAGCCTCCCACTTATTTATAGTGCGTCAAAGGACTTACATAAAGCTTCTGGAAACAGAATATTTCAGGGATTATTCTCGGACATAGGTATTTCCTAAGGAAGTCTCTAGAACATCTAGAAGGCTATGGAGACTTCATGAATTTTCAAGAAAGCTCTACCACATTCCACCATATTCTGTAAGACTTTGAAAACTTCTAGCAAAACCCTGATTCATAGAGGGTTGTGCAGGTCCATCTCGGTGGGGCAAAAAACCTTGGGCATGACATTATGTTGAAGCTCATGCAACCAAGGAGCACCCTTCTAGTTCCCCTAGACTATAAGGAGTCCGGACGAAGAGGTAAGATGTTACCGTTTGCTATAGAGAACTACATTCATCTCCATAATGCATTACGCCAAAGAGTGAAGGAGTGACAATCCCAGGCTAAAAGACATGTTAAGTTTCATTATGTAATTTATTACTTACATTGTACTTGCTGTTATGTTTTGTTAAATGTTGAATCTTGCCTTCTTTTTACTTATTGACAGTTGATTTGTAGCACAATGGTTATATTTTTCAGCTCTGTTGTAAAGTACCCATTAAGGTATTCTCTCTTTCAAGAAGTAATTATGTACATTGCTAAACATGCAGGTTCATGTACACTATTCTCAGCTTAGGGGCTTCATTCTGCTTGGTTACTTGCTTTGGACATGTTGCTGCTGAAACTACCAATGGTCATTGCCTTTCTTGCGTATCCTTCTCAAGTTATCTGACTAGAACCCTCTTGTTTTTGATGGTCCTATTCTGCTTTTGGATGTTCTAAAAATCACTTCTGGTCACCATGAGGTCCATATCGTCTACTTATAATAAATACCATCATAGTTGAATCTTAACCCTTAATGACCTTATTCAGTAATTGCATTTTTCACAAAGTGGAATTTAGTTTACATATTAGGTTTTTTCTTTTGTTTAAAGATTGAACTTTTAGATTTCATAGTATATGTTTATGAGTCTACTTGGTGGAAATATGTCTTGATATCAGTTTCTGTGAACTTTGGGAATAATCTCATCCTGAATTTGTTGAATCTGGAAATATGTCTTGATATCAGTTTCTATGAACTTTGGGGATAATTTCGTCCTGAATTGTTGAATCTGCTTTCTGATCTTTAATATTTTTACTGGTTGAGTATGAGATATCAAAGATCACAGATATTACATTTTTTTAATGATTATTATTCATCAAGTATCTAGAAACTGGATTTTAAGTGTCGTACAGCTTGACCCTGCCATTTTCATGCTTAAATAAACTACACTTTTGTCATTGAGGACAAGGTTCTCCACTCACATCTCATATTGTATGATGTAAGTAATTCTATTAAGTAGCACACAGGCGCATATCCATGATTTTCTTGCAAAATACTTTGTTTGCTTTACACCAAATTATACACTAATACTTGGTGGCTTATGTACTGGCTTGAACGAAACACCTGAAAACTGTGTTTTCTTAGGTTTCATTCTGGCCATATTATATTGGAAGATGTATTGTGAGGAATTTTGATATCAGTCGGAAATTAAACTATGTAAGGATTGTATAGGAGTTCTCGAATTTTGGTATAACGTTGAAGGGGTTTTAATGTTGATCTACATATATCAGTATATAAACGGGATGGGCTGTGCTACTTATGGTGGATCAATGTTTGAATTTGGACATAGGTTTAAGAGAAGGTTCGCTGTTTAAACTGCATCGATTTGGAACATCAACAGTGGAATAGGCTATAAAACAACAACAAAGCCTTTATCCCAAAATTTTGCGGAGGCTATAGCATGGAATTGTATTGATAAACATTGGAGACCCTCATAATGTTTGATTGGAGATCTGATAACCCCAAGGTTATCTTGATCTGAGATTTGATCCATTGTTCTTCTTCTATAAAATAATGGTAAAAATACAGTGAACGGAAAGGTGGTAGTTAGGAAACACTTAACATTTTGCCTTGAAGACAAACATAATCATATCAACCACAAGAGAAGCACCTAAGCTTAAAGCAAACACTTTTAAATATGCTTACTCTATTCTTGTGGATACTAAGTTCTTGAATGTCGGATATTTTGTAGGCTGTCACACACACCAGTTTTAGTCTAGAATTCCTTCATGAGCTAGCTGTATTAAGTCCTTATATAGTAATATAATATGTAATTTTGGTAGGCAAACTTTGCACTAGCAATATCCTTTCTTGTTAACCTTAAATCAGTAATGTAGTATATGATATTTCTCTTCTCAATTGTCATACTGGAGGCCGGAATAACTGTTCTTATATTTCTCAACAGAAATTGGGAAGAGGTATTCATCTTTTTTTATTATTGGTATCAAGAACCTCACCTCACCTCATTTGCTCTTGTTCTTTATTTGAGTCGTATATCCTCTATCAGGATTTTCCAGATGATCCTTCAGGGAGATTCAATGAACTCAAGGACTTTGTGAGCTCAAATTTTGAAATATGCAAATGGATAGGCTTGTCATTTGCTGCTGCACAGGTATTTGTCTTGTTTGAAAATTCTGCTTGAGGAAACACAATTGTGTTAACTCTTAAGTCATACTCTCAATGGCCAAAGTAATTTTCGACCTACTATTGTTAAACAAATCCAACAAGCTGTCAACCTGCCCACTACCAAGTACAAATTTCATGCGATGAAGCTCCATTTAAGCATGGAACTAGGCACCATCTCCGTAGAATCAAGGTCACCTGACTCGAAGGGGCTTAAGCACTCATCAGAAACTCTCACACCACGCAATATCCACAAGGACCATGTCTGACCTTGGATCATAATACCCTAGGCTCCACATGTGGACCCATCGGGCCATTTCCATGTAGAATCCACTGAAATTGTCATGGGGCTTTGGTATCATTTGTTGACAGGGTAGTATGCAGACTGTTTCATGAGGCATAGACAATCATTTCGGGAATTTATGCTGATAGTTAAATCCTGCTGGGAACTATTACTAAGACTGGAAGAAAAGCTAGTATATGAGGAAACCTGTTCACCTGCGAATGGATCATATTAAGACAGGTGGGGGCATCCCAGTGGCCATGAGGCTAGTGCTGGGTGTGTGGAGAGTCGAGTTGTATGTAGCCTTTCCCCCTGTATTTGGCGAAGCTGTTTTTGCAACTTGAACCCGTGCCCTCTAGGATGCAAGTGTTGAGCCTTACCGTCATGCCAAGCAACACCCTCTAATCTTGAAGGTGTAAATATGAAACAAGTGTTGATTAACTAATTGTATCATTCACATACTATGTTAGGTAAATAAATAATTAAGTCTAGGACCAAACACTTATGAACCACCAGCTGAGCATGGTACCCAAACCAGATGTGAGGCACGGCAACAGTTAACCATCTTTGTTAAACCAAGTGTGTGCATATGCTCTTTTCTTGATGTTCCCTCAGTTTCTCATTAGGTGTGCTTGGATGGGTTTGTCACTTGGTACACAACTTTGACCAAGGTTTACACTTACAGTACCACCATCTGAGCATGGTACCCAAACCAGATGTGATGCGCCGTAACAGTTAGGCATCTTTGTTAAACCACGTGTGTGCATGTGCTCCTTCCTTCTTGATGTTCCCCCTTTAGGTTCTCATTAGGTGTGCTTGGATGTGTTTGTCACTTGGTACATAACGTAGATCAGCAAAAAGGAGTAAGGTCAATTAATCTCCAGCTACCAGAGGAGTATTTTCAAACCTTGGTCTATTGGATGTTGGCCCCTTGATCGAGCATCATATCCTTGTTTCTTTATTTGTTGGCATTAATAGTTTATCCGACTTGTATTGAATAGAAAATTTGGCCATGATAAAGAAATATGATTGATTTTACATGTCCCATGTACTATTTTATCATTGGAGATCATTGAAACATGTTATATAATGACTGACGTCTTGGTTTCCCTCTATTTTGAAGGCAATCGCTCTCATTATAGCGTTGATCCTGAGAGTTATCGGACCAGAACGTGTAATCAATTATGACAGTGATGATGATTATGTGCCTGCAAGGCTTCCTCTCTTGCGGAACCAGGCTCAGCATATCTCGAACATCACTGACCCTAGTGTATTTCTGAAGAACGAATCTCAGAGTGTGAGGATCTCTTGAAATTCACATATGTAGCCTGATTTAACTGAACTGGGTTGTAGTTGCTTGTTTCTTATTTGTGTTGTACAGCTTAAAAGGCGATATATTTAGCTCCCCTTGATAGCAGTATAGTTTTTGGTGAACCATAGGTGGGTAGTGGTCCTGTCCATTACCAAGTTAAACAATTTGAATCATCGTAGGAGATTCAACTTGGGAAACAAAGTGCTCTATGATTGTCTGCACTGCGCAGAAATACAGTGTGCTCCAAATAATCTTTGCTTTCTAAGATGTAATGAACTTGGGTATGCTCACTTGATCTGGGGTTGAACTTCGACCGCACTCCTGACATCTTTGAGATGCATGACTGTCATTTTAACTTTGTGAATGAGAACGATAAATAAACCTGTGTTTTGGAAGTTATGGAAACTTTTGTTTCGTTCTTGGTATTTGTTCTATTCTACTGATTGCCTGGAGGAAACTTTTACTACTCCTGGGAGTAAGAATTCCGTCTCATCATTTATCTAGTTTCCTGAATGAAAGGAATACTGCTTAATTTGTTGCTGTTGCTGAAGTGAACTCTGAATGGTGCATAACCTCCGAACTGAAGCCTCAAGCTTTCTCAAATCAACTCAGCAATGTTGCGGTCTGGTTTTTGTCAAAACAGAAAGGGCCTCTATATATACTGGAGTCCAGGTGAAATTAGGCAATGGTAGCCTCCAATCATGATGAGATTTGTTTATTATCAAATCAATCCATATATATACAAATCTCGTTGAGATTTTATTGTGTATTTGATCTCAATCAAATGTATATATGACTACCAATATAATTGTGATTAAATCAGAATATTATGATGCCATCTGATCAAATCAGAGTTGGAAAAAGTCTAATTTCTAGTGGTCCAAAAAGTTTACTTAGGCCCCTTTCGAAGCCAAAACTTGGCTTTCTTCTGTGCGACCATTGTTTGGGATTTGGTTTAGTTGGCAAATCAAACTAAGATTTTTTTTTCTTTATTACAACCTCCACACACCTACATATCCTTACGGTGTGGGTGGGTGTGGGTGTCGAACCTTGCCATCTCCCGCTTGGTGTGTGTCGCTTTTCATATGAGATACAAGCGTTGGACATAATTCTTTTTAAAAAAAAATCTCCCTCACCAAATCCGGACCGCAAACTGATACAATAAAGTAGAATCACGATAATTTAATATTCGATAATTTAATATTCGATAAATTAATAATCTCAGCTAAATACTAGTTTTGGGCAGTTTCAAATTAAGGATAATATGTTAAATTAATAATTCACTAAATTTATAAGATAATATATTATATAAAATTCATACATATCTCATAGTTTTGATAAACATCTTGTTTAGATTCGACCACCAGATCTTAAAATATAACACAATCACTATTGGTCTTCTTTTGAAATTGATGTATATAGGATTTCATCTCTATCTTTTTCTTAATATTGTAGGAAGTTTTGATAAAGTTCTCGACAAAAAAATATTCAATGTCATCACGATTTCTTCTCGCGAAAGGAACTTCATAGTTAAATTGTCATCTTCTACTTCAACAACTTGATCATTTTCTATGACGCTCTCTCTGCACACCGGTCAACATCTCCGAAGTTGTGTCATTTTTTTTCAGGGTAGTTCAAGAGGTCCTTAAGAGCATCTCCAACCCTATTGTGAGTTTAAAAAAATGGTTGCCACATAGGAATGACAAACTTTTATTTTAAAAATCATTCTCCAATGCAAATGTAGAATAAATTATAAAGTTGACATGACATGACATAGCAAGGACAATGTGAAGTTGGTTGTTTAGATCTACACAATGCACTTCACAATGTCTTTGTCTCCACATCATCAATTATGAATAGAAATATTTATAAAAAAATGAAGAAGTGGGGAAGTTGTCTTGGAAGTTGGAAAAAATACTTTTTATTGTCTTCTCAATACTTTTGCATACATTGTCTTGTGCCTCATGCCACATAGGAATCATAACACAAAACAAGACAATATGGTTGGAGATGCTCTAACATCTATTATTGAGATGAGAAACCATTGAGTGTATGTGAATGTACGATGTATTGTATTGTGTTGTTATGGCTTTTGTTTATTTAAGTATGAGTTTTGCTTGGTGAAATGTTCATATAATGGAATGATATAGTATATTTAACAACTTTGATTTTTTTTTTTTATATAAAAGATTTATGAAGTCAACTTGGTTAAACAAATACATAGAATTATTAGTTTAAAAACGAGCGTAGCTTTTGCTTGGTTAAATGTTCACAAAATTGAATAATGTAGATTGAAAAATATACAAGCTATTCTTGCACAAAGATAAATAGATTTAATGAATTTTAGTTGGTTAAACATCGTGAAACAAAACAATCAAAGACAATATATAATATCCAAGAAAATAAAAAAAATTCTTGATAAATTGATAAATTATTAATGATAAATTAATAAATAATTGATAAACTATTAATTTATCAATTATTTAATATTCATTCCATTAATAGATTTCTTTATCCGAAGGCTATTAATTTACAGAAATTTAACTGTATATTGGAAATAATCATTACTCTTTTCATATTTAACACCTCTATGTACGTTCATATCTTTACTTTAATAATTTTACACAAAGTTCTATTTTATTTTTTTCCCCTTTAAAGATAATAACATATGAGATAAAATCAAATTAAATTTAAATTAGGTTAGCTTTTTAAATTATAGATTTATAGTTACACTAAAATTTGTAATGATTAGAACCATTAAATATAAACTAGATTGGGTCACAATTTTAATTTTAAAATTGACTAGACAAAATATTAATTTTATTATAAAAACCAAATTCCAAATGCAAAGAAGTCAATTATCTTGGTCAAGGTCGACCTTGGGTATGTTTGGGAGACCGATATATATATATATATATATATATATATATATATATATATATATATATATATATATATATATATATATATATATATATATATATATATATATATATATAATTTATTTATTATCTACCCCTAGCGAACTCCAATACGCTTCCTAGCGAACTCTGATAAATAAGACGACTCAGTATGTCTGCTGCTATATTATCTACCCCTTTGATATGTTCAAACGAAATTTGCAAACTAGTATAAGACAACGATCTATAAAATTAAGCCAACGTCTACGTGTAGAACGTTTGCTTTCAAGATTCATCTTGTTATGAAAGGCAACTATTGCTTCACAATCTGTTCGTAAAGTAATCTCTTTTTTAGATATTATAAATAACTCAAAGCTATCTAAAGCATAAGAGAGGACTCAGGGTCTGCTTGGTAATGGTGTTTTCACCGGTTTTGGGGTGTTTTTGAACCGACCGTTTATGAAAACCCCTGCTTGTTAATTTTTTTGAGGCACTGGTTTTCGTCGGCTCAAAACCCCCCAAAACCGGTGTAATGTATTTTTGGGTGGCTTTATAAACCCCAAAATCGGCGGGTTTTGAGCGGCTTTATTTTTTTATTCCATTTATATCCTCACAAAAATAGATATAATTATAACTACCGATACCCTTTCCTATTTAATTTATTCGTGTAAAAAACTTTCAGAACCGCTCGTTAGTGAATTACCAAGCATGGATTGGACTGGTTTAAAAGCCGCTACTTAAAAACCATCCAAAACCAGACCCCTCATAACCGCTCATAACCGGTACTCTAAAAACACCTCATAACCGCTACCCCCGATAATTGCCAAGCAGACCCTAATAGTTCAGCGTCTATGCTACTAATATTTCCTTTTTCTTTATATCTTTTGCTTGCATATCTGCATATCTTTTCTGTATTTTTTTTTCTGAATATTTGTTTGGTTTAGCCAAAAGGACTGCTCCCCAGCCTAGATTACTTCCGTCTGTTTCTATTATTAAATAATCTGTGTCTAGAGGTAGCTGTAGTTCCGGTAGTTTTTTTAATAAGCTCCTTTATTTCTCTTACTATCTTAATATCTTCATGGTTGAAATATTTTTTGTGAAGTTTTAGCATACAAAGGACCAGCTATTTTTCCTAAGTCTTTTATAAATGATCTAGCATAGTTTATAAGTCCTAGAAACTGTTGTATTTCTTTTAGATTTTCTAATTTATCATGAAATTCAAGAGCCTTTTGGGCTATATGTGGTTGGAGCCTAATTCTTCCTTCTCCAATAATGACTCCTAAGAATTCTATCTATGGTTTGAATAAATGAATTTTCTTTTTACTAATTATTAGTCCATGATTAATAAACTCTGAAATAATGATTTGTAAATGTCCTCTATGTTCTTGTCTAATTTTGCTAAAAACTAAAATATCATCAATATATGCAATTACAAAAAATTTATGTTTTAAGAAGATATCATCCATCTTACTTTGAAAAATAGGAGGTGCAGTCTTTAAGCCGAAGGACATGACAAGCCATTCAAATGTCCTTCTGGACAAGTAAAAGCGGTCCATTCTATACTTTCTGGATGCATTTTTATTTGCCAAAATCCAGATTTTAAATCAAATTTACTAAATATCTTACAATTTTGGATTTGATTAATTAGCTGAGTCTTATCAGGTATAGTATATCCATCGTCTTTTGTATTATCATTAAGTCTTTTATAATTTATAACCATTCTACTTTTACCTCTTACAATCTCACTATGATTTCTTACTATAAAAGCTGCAGATCTATGAGGGCTCTCAAATCTTCTAATGATTCCTAACTTTAATAATTCTTTAATATGTTCTCTAAAATATTCTTCTTCTTGATTTGTAGCATTAATCTTAGCTGTTCTGATTTTATAATTGGAATTTATTATATCAAGTTTACATATTTTATCCTTTTCCCAATATTTTAGTATATTTTCTCCTATTATTTCTATTTTTTCTAGTTTATGCATTAATTTTTCAATATCGTGCTCGCTTACCATTGTATAATAAAATTTTTCTAGGTGCAGAAATTCTGAGCTTACTTCATAGCTATTATATTCTTCTTCTTCTTCAGATGTTATTTCTTGTTCTTCTAGCTGGCATTCTCGTTCTCTTTTACATTTGCATTCTTCTATTTTGGGTTCTTCTATTAATTTTGTCATAGTAGGTTCATCATTTAGAAAGACTGGAGTAAATAAGGTATGTTTTTGTAGTTGTAAATAATCTTTGCTTATTAATATGCTTCCATTGTCTTTGAGTAGAAAACTTAATCCTAAAACTAGATCGATTCTAAGTTTAAGTGATCTTACCCAAGTACTTTCTGCAGGAAGAGTGTACTCAATACTTTGTCCACAGTTAGTTTCAAAGCTAATTTTACTTCCTGGGATTAATAAGCTATCATACAAATGTAGCCCACCGTCCATTTGTTGAGTGCTAACTGGTTTAGAAGCTTTAACAATATATCTTTGCAGAATTATATCTTCATTAATAATGCAATTACTACACCCTGTATCTACTAATCCTAGGCATCTTATTTGATGGTCTTTTATTCTTACAAGACATTTAACCTTTAGTATTTTCAGGTTTTCTGAATTGCATATTTGGACACAGTTTTGGGTTTGTATAGGCTGTATAAGTTTTTCTTTGTTAATTACTTTTTGCTGTTCTATTATTTATATTTTGTTGTTCACTAGTCTTAATTCATCCTCTAGGTTTTCTACTCTTTTTCTTATTATTTTATATTCTTCTATACTGCATTCTTGAAAACTTTTAGGTATTTTGTCTATAGTTTGAGTTTTTTCTTTGCATTTAATACATCCTTCTAGGTAACATTTTTTACATTTAGCCCTTCTATCTTTACTTGGGCACCATTTACACTGATAACAAGCTATGTTATCAGTTCCAATGTTTACTTCCCATTCATGGCAGCAATCTTCTAAGCTGCTGGAGCTAGTTTCTATTGTCTCTACTAGGTCAAATTCTTCTAATTCATCTGACCACCTTTCTGTATCATTTCCAAAACTATTCATAAATTCTTCGTCCTGTATGTCATTATTTTTTTTTTCTTTTAATGATTGATCTTCTAATGAAATAATAGAATAAATAGATTCAGTATCAGAAACAGTTTCATCTATGTTAATTAGGTCTTCATTAGTGCATTCTACTAATGTGTTGTTTCTATCATGTTTATAATTTATTCTTTTGGGACAAGTTCTACTTAGGTGTTCTTGGCTTCCACAGGTGAAGCATTCAAGCTTATTCTTGTATAGTCTATTTGGCTTGAATTTTCTAACATGCTTATTTGGGTCTAGGTAGGGTTTCTTTCTATTAGATTTTCTAAGATAATATTTTTTTCTTTTGATAATATTCTTTATTATTTTTATACTTATTTTATATTTTTTGTTTTGTCTATCACTGGCTCCATAAGTTTGAGCTATACATATCTTTTACAGAATCCATAGTCTGAATGTTTTAATTGTTTTTGTATTTGGATTTCTGTACATTTTTCTTTTAATACTTTTATAATATGTTGTATTCTCTGACCAATTGTCCATGGGTATGCCAGGTTCTTCTCCCCATTTATCGGCTATCTCCACTCCTAAGGCTCCCAGAAGTTTTCTAAACAATTTGTCTCCTAGTTCTTGATTAAATGCATTACCTGATATGCATGTATAATAAAAATAGTCATTCAAGAATTATTTTATATACTTCCATTTGTATATACTTAATTGTTCTAGTTGTCTTATGGCATCTTTCTGTACTCCAATATGACCTGAATTAGGGTCTTCTCCTGTGGCTAGACTATGAATCTTATTTACGAAATTATAAGGATTTGCTCATAACGCTATTAGGCTATTATATTCTGTTATCTGGGTACTTTTAAAGGCTTCCCACATAGCTCTTATACTTTCTCCCAGATAGGTTTCTAAGTATCTAAACATTTCTTCTGGTTCCATATTATATGACGATCTATAATATTCTCCAACTAGAGTATATTTCCATACATCAATAACATTGGACCAACTTGAGGGTCGTGAGCAGGTAGATTAAGGATTTGTGGCTCTCCTTTAGCTTGAAATTTTATTGGTTGTTCTAATGGTTGTCTTTTACCTTTGTTTATAAACTTATAACCATATTTATCCTTATCTTTGTATTCTGTATATGGTATTCTAGGTACATTTCCTCTAGTGTAATAGGTGGGTGATAAAGGAACAGTTTTATGGAATGGGGATGCGGATGTTGACGTGCTAGTTTCTTCTTCAGCTAAATCCTTTTGACAGGATATTTCTGAGACATTTGTTTCCATTTCAATAGTATATGTTTCTTGTGTAATTTTTCCTATTCTAATATTTTTAGATTCATCAAAATATAAATATTGATCCTCTGTTATGAACTTATTTCTGAAATGGATTTCTTCTAATTCTAGGAGTTCTTGTTTTGTCAGATTATCTAAATTTAGTTCTTTTGGATATAATATCCTATCTTCTTCTAGTAATTTGTATTCTATTTCTACATAGTTGGTTTCTAATTCTGTTTCATTATTTTCTGTTCTTTGGATTGTTTGGGTGACATAATCAGTAAATCTTAAATTCACATGGCCATAGTGATCTTTATAAACCAAAGAATCTTTTGGAGTTAGAGTTTTGACAGGTTTTTATAAATTTATCTAGGCTCTATTCCAAACCTGCTAACCTTTCTGGTTCATAGTCTAAAGATTTAATCATCTTAATACCTTTACTGCGCATTATTTGAACAACTTCATCTGTATGTACCCTATATTTTATTTTTGAGTTTGCAGTACATCTTCCTAAAAAAGCCATATGTACCATAAGGTTTTCTCCACTATTAACCTCTTCATATCCTTTAGTCTGTATTCCTACGTAAATATTTTTTACGAAATCTTGTATTGTTATTAAAATTTTTGGGCTGCAATAGAAAATTCCTGAATTACTTTTCATATCTACTTCTATGCTTGCTAACATTCCTTTAGCTATGTCATTCTATCGTTTATCATATATCGTAACCAAAGTTTTACATCCTAAATTTTTTCCCATTAGACCCTTTATGCCTATGACTATTAATCCTAAATGCACAAGCTTATATGCTGAATTTTTTAATTTGTTGCTACCTTCTTTCTTATAAGGGTAAGTTGATACTCTGATTACCTAAACAACTTACAACATGTTCACTTATATGCTTAAAAATTTCTGTTCTAGCCTCAAATATTTTGGTTTGATATAGAATTCTAGGATTTAAAATGTTCACCCCTTACTTTTGCAAATATCATAGTCTTGTTCTGGGTCTATTAATTCTTCTAACTGAAGGTCATTAACATTCCTATTTCTTCTTAATATGATATCTAGTATGAGTATATTCTTGCTAGTAGATCCTGAACTACTCATAGTGGTTTCTGAGCGGGAAATTTAAATGAAGTAATCTTTCTTGTTATTACTTCTTTTCCAGTGGGTTTTAATGTTAACGTATTTATCTTTTGGGATTTTTTGACTTTCATCCCACTTGTTAATATGAATTTGTACTTACATCCCTCTTTTTAATTTTTTTAGACTTACATCCCACTTTTCGTCACGAAAAACATTCATTTTGTCACAAAAAGTATTTGTTTTGTCACGAAAAATACTTTTAGTGACGAAAAGTGGGATGTGAGTCTAAAAAAAATAAAAAGTGGGATGTAAGTACAAAGTCATATTAATAAGTGGGATGAAAGTAAAAAAATCCCTTATCTTTTTAGTTATAGTGCTCAGTTCTTCTTCTATATTATTGGTTTTTTGAGTTTTGTCTAAAGTATTTTTAAATCTAGAACTTCTTATTGACTAGGTAGATTTTCTAGTCTGGATATTCTGTCTAGTTTATCTTGATTTTGAGCCTTGATATAATCTAGTTTTTTATCTATTTCTTTAAGTAACTGTTCTATCTTTATAATTATTTTCTTTTGAGAGTGTAATTCTACCTCTAAATGTTGTAACTTATGGAGGTCTGTTGGATCTGTTTTATAAGCTCTGATACCAAAAGTAGGAGGGGGCTTCTTTTTCAGAAGTTAGTCTAGAGGGGGCTTCTTTTTTCAGAAGTTAGTCTAGAGGGGGCTTCTTTTTCAGAAGTTAGTCTCTTTTTCTTTTTTTATTGTTAAGATTTCTAAAATATATCTCCTCAATTTTTTTTTATATATTTCTTCCTTTTTCAATAAGTTTATAAAATCTTGTAAATTTGTTACGTAGTCAACAACTTCATCGTACTAGATAGGCAAACATAGAGCTGAGAGAAAAATTATTTTTTCTATAGGAGAAATTTCTTTTTTGATGTGAGTCCTACTCAGTACTCTCCCCTATTAAATTCCATGTATCATAAGTTTTTTTTTCCCCAAAAAAGTTTTTTTTACCCAACTATTGAAGACATGATAAATTTAGCCTAGAACTCTCGACTTTTCAGACGAGACTTACTTTCCTTTCATGGACAAAGTAAACCAACCTACGGGTCAAAGGCATCCTTCGGAGTCACTCGTAAGCAAAATGAATACCAGACTATGCTATTATATCATGCATCAATTGCAATTGAGTAAACAAACATAATATATCATGCATCATTTAGAATTGAGTAAACAAACATAATATTTCATTTCATTAAAACTTAATTTACATGCTGGGGAAAAACAAACAATACATAGATAGGGGATTTCCCTTTCGGGAATCCCTTTTATATTACAAGAAAAAGGTGGAAGACTTACAAATACTCTTAAAGCAGACATATTTATGCACACAAAACCAGGGGATTATGAACTTCTTCACAGGAAGGAGGGAAAGAGAGTGGTTATGTATACTGGTAGTCCAAGCCTTGCCCTTCAGTAGCAAGAGAAGCGTCTAATTTATAGGAAAGGAACATAACAAAAAGACCGCCAATACCCACAAAAGATATCATCATGTAAGGGTAAAATGGACTTTAGGAATGGGTAATAGGTGGACGGTGGAAAATAAAAAGGAGTAGTGAGTCACAGATCGTGCCAAGGAAGGATCTGTATGATGAATAAAAGCAGGTAGGGACTCAAACAAAGTGATAAAGAAGGATCTGTATACTGAATTAAAGCAAGAAGTGACTCATATAAAGTGTCAAGATAAAGTGTAGCAGGATTCTAAGAATAGTAGGAATCTTCGTACAGTAGGAGACACGTAAGATGGGTTCTTATAAAGCGGTCAATCTACAGTGTCTAAATTATGTTCTGCTATAGAGTCAAAAGACATGGGAGACATGTCACAATCTGGAGTCATGTCACCAGTAGGGCTTGTAGAGTCTTGTCCGAAAACAGAGATAGCTTTTAATGGAAGATTTTGCATTGCTGAATTCCTTTCTTCTTCCTTGAAAAAATCCTTCATTCCAGCTTCTATTGCTCGGGATACTTCTTCCATCATGTTTTTGGATTTAACCTTCTTTCTTCTAACAATCTTGATCTTGGCAGTACCTTTCTCTTCTGATTTGTGTCTTCCTTGAACTTCGTCTAAATTTTTTTGAAGCCTATCATTGTCTTTCTCATGGGTCTCTTTATATTTCAAAAAATCTTCTTCAGCAATGACCTATTTATTTCGGCTTTTGGGCAAAACCGCAGCCATCAACGGATTTGATGTGTCTTTACCGGCTACCATTTGAACCAGACTGGCTACTGGTATTGTAGATCTAGCAGAATCTCTAACTTGGCTTTTGGACAAAGCTACAACCATCAATGGACTTGATATGTCTTTACCGGCTGCCGTTTAAACTGGACTAGCTGCTGGTTTTATAGACCCAACAAAATCTCTTATTGCATTTAAAGGAGAATGCACATCCAACTCATCCTTTTTATTAAAGACCAAATGATAGGTCTGTTTTGGTGGAAATTTGCTTTGGAAGTCTTTTCTTTCTAAATCAGCCATCTTCTGAATAAGCTGTTGCTTTTCTCTGACAAGAGTTTGTATATTTTCATTCAACCTTTTAACAGTTTTAGAGAGTACCTCGCAATGATCACAACAAATTTTTTTCATTAGTATCATGGGTAATAGAAAATTCAAGAGGTCTGTCTTGTATACTTCTGAGAGATGATGAAACAAAATAATTTGTTCCAAGATGTTGTCTTGCTAAGTCTAATGCCTCGGATAGATAATAAAATCCTTTGTAAAGTGGACTAGTAAAATCTTTTATATTCTCAAGTACCTCTATCCAGGTATGATATACGCCTGGAACTTTTCCTCTAAATACTACATAAAATTTAAAGTTAGTTTAATCTGGCTAAATAGTTCTGATAATGCGTTCATGCTTGCTAAAAAATACTTTTGATCTTTTTTTTTGAAAGAAATCCATAAATTGCCTACTAAACATTTTTGTTTCTTTGTAAGGGCTATATGAGACTTAGTTCTAAAAGAGATGTTACTATTAGGAAATACTAATAATTCTACGTTACCGAATCGTAATATTTCTTTGCTATAAGAAGTCTGTGCTACCTGATTCTGACTAAAAATATTCTGATTACCACTACCATAGTGTTGGAGTATTCTTTGATCAGGAGGCCTGTCCATCTGTAACATAAAATAATTCTTAGATCAAAACTTATAAAAAATTTCCTAAAATTAATTTTTTTGTAATTTAGAAGCCCGTTTGCTTTATATATTATAGAATATTTATTTATTATAAATGATATAAATTAAATTTATTAAGAAGTCAAAGAAGGTACCGCTAATCAAGGGCCGAATATAAAAACTTCATAGGGATTTTGCTTATAAAAAGGTAAGAAGAACACATTTTTAGTAATACTTCTCTGATTTTTTAAATTTATATTTCCCTGTGATGCATAATTGTTGAGGATGTTGAGAAGAAGTGTTTGACAGTAAGATGATGTTGAGAAGAAATCTTTGAGACAAAGTTACTCATAAACAATTAGATTTTGTAACAAGATACATGGTGCATGTTTATTAATTTTATCTTCTGGTAACCTAAAACATTTTGTATGTATTTCTATTGTTAGAAATATTTTATTTGAAAATTAATAATATTATTCAATTCAATATTTCTAGTGTTGGGAAGGAAAATTATAAATGCCTTGTTACTTCCCAGGGCCGGCCTAAAAAATTCCAGGACCAACCCCGACTTAGGTTTTGGTTATCAAAACTTCCTTTTCCAAACTAAATCTCAAATGTGCCCTGGGTCAATTAACCACAAATCCAAATCCAAATCGGGGCGTGACAAAGTGGTATCAGAGCACAGTTTTACGTCCTTGGCCTCTTGCAAATATCGATTTTGAAAAAGTATATTAAGTACTTTGACGGCTTTCAAAAGTGTCTCGATTTTGAGTTATGAAAACCAATGCCCCATACAATAAGTCCATAATATTTTATGAGACTGACATAAGTTATACTATTTTGTAGAGAAATGGCTCCTACTCGTCCATCTGGCTCGACCGATCCGGTAGAACGGATCATGAGAATGTTGGAGCTGCAGAGGCAGGATAGTGAGGAAAACAACCAAATTCATCAGGCCCGAGCGGCTGCCCAACAAAAGCAGTTGGATGCCTTGACCCAGCTTGTCACGGCGCTTGCGGCAAATCAAATGCCACCGCAACGACGGAACAGACGGGAACGCCCGAGATCGAGCCCGTAGAGGGTGATGAGTCCCAGCCAGCGCAAAGGCACACTGTCTTTAGGCCAAAGGACTTCTTGGACGCAAAACCTCCGAAATTTGAAGGCAAGACGTCACCCGACAAGGTGATGGACTGGATAGATAAAATGGAGAGTCTGTTCGCGTTCATAGGAGTTCCAAGTAGCAAAAAGGTAGTTTGTGCCGTTATGCTCCTACGGCTGCGGGCGAAGGATTGGTGGAAGACGAAGAAGCCGGCACTACTCGCAACGGCTAGGAATGGAAAGATCTCATGGGCCTCCTTCAAGAAGGCATTTCTGGATCAATATCTGCCTCCAGCCATGAGCAAGAAGATGGAGGATGACTTCATCACACTGAAACAGGGAGATATGTCCGTGGAGGACTATGAATCCGAATTTGCTAAACTAGTAAATTTTGCCGCTGCTTTGCTCCCCACGGAACAGTCTCGCATAAATCGATTCGTTGATGGTCTGAATAACAACATCCAGTTAAGTGTGCTGAATCGAGAATGCGGGTCCTATTCTCAAGCCTTTGAAGCGGCGCTACAGGTGGAACAATTCCAGCAAAAGAAGGCATCAGCAAAGACGCAGAACAGTCGGAATCAGCCCGCCAAAATATATCATAACGGGGAGAAAAAGACTGACGGAGAAAAGAAGACTGGCAGGGAACAATATAATAAGCCCGTGTGCGCTTTCTGCGGTAGGCATGGACACACAAAGGAAGTTTGCCGTTCTGCCAACGGAGAGTGTTTCAACTGTGGTCAAAAGGGCCACCGTGCTATAAATTGCCAGAATAAGAGAGTTCGGCCGCTGAACAACGACA
>JANAVB010010796.1:1605510-1620510 GCA_029216955.1 Iris pallida | reverse complement strand
ACCTTGTAGAAAGCTATGGTAAACCCAAGTCTATCCATCATCTGAAACCCAAGAAAAACTCCTTCAAAAAGAAGCAGAGTTTTCAACCACATCACAAAAACCTTCATTACCAAAACCCTCATCACCAGCAATCTTAGAAACCTAGAAACTTCGGTCAGACTCAGGATCAGAGAAGATTTTGTTTTGTGTGTGGTAAAACAAACCATACGGCTATCAATTGCTTCCATAGGAAGGAAGAAGCTGTCAAGACCTCCTTTAAAAGGAAAGAAAAGCCAGAGGTTAACATGATTCTCTATGGATCTTCTAGCTCCTTCAGGTCTATAAGTTATCAACCTGTAGTAAATATTTTTTTTACCATTTTGATGATTGGTGGTTGGATTCCGGAGCTAATGTTCACGTTTCATTTGATCGCTCATATTTTCAAATTATTATCTGGAATCAGGAGGAGGAGGTGTAACCCTAGGAGATGGCTCAAGGGCACAGATCGTAGGAAGAGGAAGAATAGATCTGAAGATAACATCGGAGAAAATTCTATCCCTCTATGATGTGCTTCATGTGCCCTTAGTTAGAAGAAATTTGGTTAGTGGGTCTCTGCTTGTAGCTTCAGGATACAAGATTGTAACGAAGGCTAATAAAGTAGTTTTTTTAAGAATGAACTTCTTATGGGAAAAGGATTTATAAAAGATGGACTCTTTATTTTGAGAGCTATGAATAAAATTTCAAATCCTTCTTTTGTTATTGCAAATGTTGAATCCTCCAACGTTTGGCATGACAAACTGGGTCATGTGAATTTGGGATCTCTTAAAAGAATGATGGACTTAGATCTTATTCCTAAGACTCATATTGATGATCAACACAAATGTGAGATTTGTGTTCAAGCCAAACACACTAGATTACCTTTCAAATCTGTCCATAGGGATTCTGAACTCCTTGAACTTATCCATAGTGACGTTTGTGATTCCAATAGAGTTTTGACCCAAGGCGATAGAAAATACTTTGTCACTTTCATAGATGATTATTCAAAGTTTTGTTGCACCTATCTTCTTAAAACCAAAGATGAAGTTATAGACAGATTCAAGGTCTAAATCTCTGAGAACCAGTTAGATAAAAGAATTAAGATTCTTAGATCAGATCATGGTGGAGAGTATACCTAAAATAAAATGACTAATTTCTGTAAAGAACATGGAATTATTCATGAGGTCACTGCCGCTTATTCACCACAGTCCAATGGAGTTACTGAAAGAAAGAATCGCACTCTGTTAGACATGGTAAATACAATACTTCTCAGCTCAGGTGCTCCTGATAATCTGTAGAAAGTGGCCTTATTGTCATCCTGTTATATTCTGAATAGAATACCTAATAAGTCTAATGATAAGACACCGTATGAGTTATGGAAAGGCTGAACTCCTAGGATTAATTACCTTAAAGTTTGGGGATGTCTAGCTAAGGTAGGAATTCCTGAACCCAAAAAGGGGAAGATAGGACCTAAAATTGTAGATGCTGTGTTTATAGGATATGCCCTAGACAGTAATGCCAATAGATTTCTTGTAGCTCATTTTAAAGTAAATACAATCTCTAATAGTACAATTATAGAAGCTAGAGATGCAATTTACTTTAAGAATGTATTTCCATTTAAAGATAGAACTTTATCATCTTTCCCTAACCTTTCTTTTACTCCATCTACTAGTTCTCATGTTCAAATATCAAGTCCCCAACCAGAACAAGATATAAAATCTAAAAGGAGTAAAAGAGAAAGGATTGAAAAGAATTTAGGAGAAGGATTCTTCACATTTTTGATAGAGGGTGATCCCTCAACCTATGAAGAAGCCATATCTTCTCCGGACTCCCCTTTTTGGAAAGAAGCTATTAATAATGAGTATAACTCCATTATGGAGAATAATACTTGGTTTTTAGCAGACCTACATTTAGGTAGTAAATCCATAGGTTGTAAGTGGATCTTTAAAAAGAAACTTAGAGCCGATGGTACCATAGAGAAATACAAAGCTAGATTAGTAGCAAAGGGTTTCACCCAGAAAAAAGGATTAGATTATTTTGATACCTACTCTCCTGTAACTAGAATCACCTCTATTAGAACCCTTCTAGTCTTAGCTTCCATTCATGATATGCTAATCCATCAAATGGATGTAAAGACAACATTTCTAAATAGAGATTTAGAAGAAGAAATATATATGGAGCAACCTAAAGGTTTTATTGCTAAAGGTCAAGAAAAGAAGGTCTGTAGATTAGTAAAATCTCTTTATGGCCTAAAGCAAGCTCCCAAGCAATGGCATAACAAATTTGACAAATTTATTTTAGAATTTGGTTTCGTACCAAACAAATATGACAAATGTTTGTATTCTAAAAATACAAATGGAATTTGTGTCATCTTGTGTTTATATGTTGATGATATCCTTATTCTAGGATCTTCACTGGAACTGATAAATAACATAAGAATTATTTATCTAACCAATTTGATATGAAAGACCTAGGCAAAGCCAACTTGATCCCAGGAATGCAAGTGTCCAAATGCAAAGAGGGCTATACTCTATCCTTCGCACATTCAATTGAGAAAATGTTAAGAAAGTATGAGTATTTTGACAAAAAATCTGCCCTTACTTCTTATGACAGTAATGTTGGTCTCAAGAAGAATGAAGGATCACCTATAGGACAACACAAATATTCACAGATGATAGGATCCCTTATGTACATAACAAATATGACCAGACCTGATATTGCATTTGCTATTGGAAGACTAAGTAGATATACTAGTAACCCAAACCAGTCATATTGGAATGCATTAGATAGAGTATTCGGATATCTTAGAGGTACTCTAGATTATAAACTTTATTATACTAGCACCCGATATCATAGAAGGTTATTCAGATGCAAACTAGGTAACTGATTCATATGATGTAAAATTTGTTACTGGATATGTCTTTACTCTAGGAGGAGCTACAATTTCTTGGAGTTCATGTAAACAAACTATCATAGCTATGAGTACAATAGACTGAATTGATAGCTCTGGACACTACTTGTACAGAAGCCGAATGGCTTAGAAATCTGATTATGTATATACCTGTTTCTCATATTTCTGTTCCTGTAATTTCTATCAATTGTGATAACAAATCTGTTATTGAACTACTAAAATATGATTATGTGAATGCTAAGATGAACAGGCACCTGCAGCTGTGCTTCAAGTCAATAAAGAGCCTATTAGGCAAATATGTGGTTCTTGACTATATAAAATTAGAAAAGAACCTTGCAGACCACTTGACCAAGGGTCTGTCTAGGACATTGATCCTAGAATCATCGAAGGGGATGGGGTTAAGCCCATAAGTTAGTCACCAGCAGTGGCAACCCAACCGAGTCTGACTGGAGATCCCAAGAAGCCAATTCAATGGGTAGAAACAAGCTGGACTAGGTCACTATTATGCAACACTGACCCTGAAATTAATTTCTCTTAAAATAAATGCCCAAGAGGCTGTACATGTGTACATGAATACCCCATCCCTATGGTGACAGTATTCCAGTGTGATATGGTTAGGGTGAGTTTAAACTCTTACAAGCATGATATGGAGGGTTGATTCCTATCACCAACCCTTAAGAACTTACTTATATGAGAGGTCGTGAAGGCCGCGACTATAGTACAGGACGATCCTAGACAACTCTCGTGAATATGGAAAAGTACGTATGGCCAATCAAAGCGCCATTCGATAGACCCAAGACCCTTTAGCATACTATATGTGTTATTTTCTGAATCTAGTTCAAGAAGTCTGATTAAAGGCATAGTCCATCAAGCATTTCTTCATATAAAGACAATAGTCACTAAGTAAGATTCAAGGTTGTAGTCCATCTCATTTATGCATAGTATATATTTGTCCATAAATTCTTTACACTTATTCTCCTCTCTATTTTTTAAAACTTGGTTTTTTTTTTGGGATTGTTGAATTTGACTAAGCAAGTTGCAAAAACCAAGTGTACCTATTGGTGCATTTGACTTAGCAAATCACCTCCCTATTCTCTTGCTTTATGAACGTTGGATCCTTATAACCGGTTATCTTGGTTAGCTATAGGCTATTTTTGGCTTGCTTTAGTACTATATATGTACTACTCAATTCCTCTTGAAAGGGTGCTCTCTTGACTTTAGTGAATATCCTCTATTAAAGACTATTTTCTCTCCTCACCTCCAACAACAATTTCTACTCTTCTGTTTATTTGTTCTGGGCAAAAGCTAAGTTCGGTGTCACTCTTTTCGAGTTTTGTGCGACGAGGAGATACCGGTAGAGCGGGGGTTTCACCACTAGGAGCATTCAGAACAAGTCTGCACATAGACCCAAATCAACTCTTAGGACAGTGCTACGTGCGCGACTTTCCCAGAGGTCAGTAACATTTACTTTATTTTAGTTTGTTTGCAGATTTTTAAAGGAAGAAAATGGTTTCCAACAAACTTATCATGAGGTGTTGTAATAATATTAGACCAGAGGCCATTTACACTATGAGCATGAAGGAGTTTTCTAGTGACATTTAACATAAAGCTCTATTAGAAAGTTCTAATGTGAGTCGTTCATTGAACTCCTTCGACCAATAAGTACATAAACCCTTGCTATGGTGTCAATAATACAAAAATGACTTATGGGTCAATCAAAACATTACATGAATTTGCATAGTGTACATGTAACAATCTTGTTGATTTTAGTAATGTCATTCTTAATAAATCTGCAACAAGTGACTATTAAGAATAAAGCTTTAAAGTTTTGGTTCTCATTGTCAGTTCTTCATAGTCTGAAATTATTGTACTGGGAATGAATCGAGAAAACTATTCCTCCAAACCAAAGAGACCATGAGAGAACCGAATAAAGACACATAAAATTAAATTGCCAAAATCACACAAGAGTCAAAATACAAACACAATAATTTTGACGTTAAACACTCTCGCAAGAAAATTACGGAATGATCGGTGTCCAACACTGAAAAGCCTCTAGTAATAGAATAAGAAGATACATTCTCCTTACAAACTTCTCATTGATCCAATCGGATCACCACAACTACTTGGAGGATGAAAATAGATTACAGACTCTGAAGAACAAGAGAACGAAAAAATTATCCAAAATAATCTCTCTTTAAAATAGTCGTCAATCTCTCTTCCTCTCTCCAATAATTATAAAGCCTGAATTAGGTTATGGATTAAGGTTAGGAAAAATCTATATATATCTCCCTAATTCTATAGCAAATCTGGACTCTTGATGGAATCCAATGATGCATATAAAATACCCAAACTCTGATTCAGCCTGACAGATCGACAAATAGTTCTATTTGAATATGAAAAAATTCTGACTGAACTCAGTACGAAACAAACTTGGACCGAATTTGGTCTGGCTTTAGCAGAACTCCGCCTTCGACGCCTTCAGCTCCCCAAGCTTCTCTGACACATAGATGACACTCGGCGCACTCTGGGGTATTCTGCACGTAGGTTGGGAGCCCCACCCAACTCCAACACATCTCATCGTTCCCAACTAGGTGGAGGAGATCATCATACCGACGATCCTCCTACAGTGCTCAAACTTGTTTCTTGGTAGAACATTCATCATCATATATTCTCCATTATTCTCGTGTGAACCTTCTTAAGCGCCACATCATATTTGCCTCAAGCGCATCTGCTATCCAATGATACCTAGTTACAATATGCTTGGGCTGGCTATGAAACGTCGGTTTCCTTCCAAGAAGGATTGCACTCTATCACAAAGCAAAACGTATTGCATTTGCTTAAGACCAACTTCATGCAAAAACTTATTCATCCATTATAGCTTCTTGCAGGCCTCCGTCGCCATAATGAACTCTGCCTTTGTCGTAAACAAGGCAACACATTTCTGCAATCATGACTATCAAGAAACTACTCTACCAACAAATATCATAACATAGCTCGAAGTCGATCTTGTCATGTTCACATTTCCAGCCATATCAAAATCAATATAACCAACCCACTTTGGCTTGTCACCACCAAATGAAAGCTTCCAATTAGCAGTATCCTGAAGGTATTATAGAATCTACTTGACCGCACTCTAATGTATGCTTCCTGTATTGGAAAGATACTAGCTAACCATGCCAGTTGTATAAGCAATATTTGGAGTTGTACGCACCATAGCATACATAAGACTTTCCACAGCTGAAGCATACGGAACCCATGTTAGCCCAATGATTGTGTCATATTTTTGAATATAGCTAATTGATTAAGTTTAAGATTATGATATACTAATATTTATGCAATTCATGATTGTTAAACTTAACATTGTCCTAAATGTTCATTTAATATATCATACTGCTTTGTTCGCCTAACATATATTTGCAGACAAGCAGTAAGTAAGATTGAACATGGACATATGTAATAAAAAATTCATGAAGGGCCAAGAGTTATACCAGAAGATTTTTTTGAACCTTTCCGCTTTTCGGATACGAGACGTGTCCAAGCCAGCCTATGTCGCAGAGTCGGCGGTAGAACGCTGTCATGGCTAAGATGCTCAAAATCATAAGATATAACATTTATTGCTCATTCACATTTCTAAATTGATTACAACTTTTACAACATTTATATTTAAAGAAAATACAATATTCTTACATATTTGAAATGACTACAACACAGCTATCTAATCTCTAGGTTTCTGCCTGCTAGTACATCCGTATCTCCTAATACTAAGTGAAGCCACAGCTAACCTGAAAAATGTTGGTTTTTAGTCAGGAATGGAACAAGCACACAAACCGACGGCAATGCAAAAACACAATAGAATTCACAAGACATGAAAATATTATATGTGAGATGAAACTAGAAAGTAACTGATGTCATGACATGTCTAGAAAGCAAATAGGTAACTCCACAACAAGGTGTATCAACTAGAGAAACATGTAACTAGGATGTCATGGCAAGTGGTGAAGAAAACCAGGAAAACAAGTAAAAGACAACTATCTATGTGTTTTGAAATATCTTGTTCGACATGTGAATGACTAAGGGGTAAATTCGACATCCCGCACGTGAATTATGCGACTGCTATCTGACAAGAATAGACATTTTGGGTATGTTTCTGGATAGTCTACATGTCTACTAAGATATTTTCCCGTCCAGCTAGTACTCATGGAATCAGATCGCAAGCATGGTAATCATGTAAAGACAGTCACGAAGTATAAACAAATCCATGATACTAATCCGTGTGACAACGTGTCATCAAGCAAGAGAGCATATGTATAAACATGAAATAGAAAACTACTATGAATCGAAAGCAATCAGAAAGTGCACTTGCCTGGATTAGTTGCATTCGTTGTGACTGGATCATGTTGGCACAGGATAATAGCATATGTCATAACTACGCAGGACGACCCAAAATGATGGAATGGCTCATGTCATTGAGTCCAGAATGGTCCAACTAGCCTAGGGTCTAAATAAAAGTCATGGGCCGCAAGAGTTAGAATCATATGACTAGCACAATCAAGAGCAATCTAATCTAGAATTTTAAAAGGACTTATATATAAGGAAAAAAATATTTTTGTTTAAGAAATTTATCTATACTTTATTGTAGAAAATAATCATGGTACTTGAAACTATATTTGGAAATTAGTTATAATTCAATCTATATATTTCTACGTATTTAAAATTTTACGAAAAAAGGAAATAAAAATATAGGGAATCATATTTTATGTCCAAAAACATATAAACAAAAGATTATAATTCAAAAGTCATATTTAACATATTATTAATACAATAATATGGTTTTGATATATATATATATATATATATAATATATATATATATATATATATATATATATATATATATATATATATATATATATATATATATATATATATATAAACTAAAACAATAATACTAAGAGTAATACATTCAAAAGTATTACTATAGACCTTAATAATAATAAAATAAACCAATCATCTTCTTACTGCATAATATTAACCATAATAAATGACAACTAAGTTTGGTAGTGCTGTTCCTCAATTACTTGCTATCAAAATAATTAAATATTATATATTCAAAATGATAGAACTGGGGATTCCCAGGACCCTTCCTTTGGTGTGCGTATTGATCGATAAAAAGTTAAACAGATCTAATACGTGTTCTAACCCTTCATAGGCGGAAACTAGGGTTCACGAATTATACCTGCGGCAGAAAGGAGACAAGTAATTCCTGGCAATCTCGAGCGGACGACCCCAAGATCTTCTGCACGTATTCCTTCCTCGAGTTGGACGTCGTGTGGGCAACGATCTCCCAACCTTTTCTTCTCCTTGGCAGCCCTCTCTTTCTCTCCTTACGTGAATCACGAATTTAGAGAAAATTTTAGATTTCTGATCAGTCATATGGCGGCCAGAGAATAGAGGATATATATAGGCTACGGCAGGGACCATGAGGAGAAATTAGGGTTAGGCCTCCTAACGGATCTGGATATCCCGTGTTTACCCCGAACACACAATCCAGGCCCATTAACAATAGCTCGGTCCACTAATGAGCTATTATTGCACTACCTCCCTAATCCCAAATTATGTTTGTGGGCTTTTTTTATTATATGCTCGTTTGGCTCCCCATGTTAAGATATCGTATGTCTGTCGATCAAATTAAGTTACTGACAACTATATTGATTCGACATCTTTTATCCTTAAGTAGTACCGCTCAACTTTATTTGTCATGTCGGATATAATCCACCTGCAGGGTTTACATGACAATCCTTATGAGCTCCTTAAGAGGACATCATCAACCCGATGTACCGGGACATGGATTCCATTTATAATCAACAGCCCATCATACATACAATGTTATTACCCAATTCATAGAGGTTGTTGATCCATAACGAATCTCACTCTTTTATGAGTCAAAGTAATGCACACTGCATATACATGTCCGTTATTATATTCGGATTAAGAGCACAAGCATCCATAATAACAGAGGTGTTTATTCTCTTATGTAGTCAGTACAAAGAGAACAACCTCAAGTGGTCCTGTTCAATACACACAAAGTGTACTAGTGTAAACCTATAGTCAAGATAGACTAAATACCAGATTATACTACAACCTTTCCAATAGATTGTCCAAGTCCATCTAGGTTGTGAACTATTTATATACTCCATAGGAAACTGATAATATGATCTTCTGTGTGACACCACACACCATATTATCTACAATATAGAATATCAGACATTTGTATTAACACTTGCAACAAATACAATATGCAAATATTTGCCCATATAATTCTCATTCAAAATTTAAGAAAATAAGGTTACTACAAAAGTGATGCTTTTAGTATATAACCCTAACAATCTCCCACTTATACTCAAAGCATTGCTTTTCAGTATACTGTTACAAATCTCCCACTTATACTTAAGGCCATGCTGTACACATCTGACTCCCATTCCCTTAACATGACTGTCAAAAGCCTTAGCTGGTAAGCTCTTTATAAAGGGATCAACTAGGTTGTCGACTGATGCTATCTTGATCACAGCAACTTTTCCTTTCTTTACGAAATTTCGTATCAGGTGGTACTTGCGCTCAATGTGTTTGCCTGTCTTATGGGCTCGTGGTTTTTTCGAGTTTGCAACTGCACCACTATTATCACAATAAAGTGTAATAGACTTAGGTAAACTAGGTACCACATCCAAGTCCAACAGAAAGTTTCTGAGCCAAACCGCTTCTTTGGCTGCCTCAGAGGCTGCCACATACTCGGCTTCCATGGTGGAATCAGCAATACATTTTTGCTTGATACTCCTCCACATAATGGCTCCACCTTCCAAAGTAAATACATAACCTGAGATAGATTTCCTGGAATCTCTATCTGACTGAAAATCTGAGTCTGTATACCCCAAGGGAACTAAACTATCTGCCTGGTAAACTAGCATATACTCTTTAGTCCTTTTCAGGTACTTCAAAATATGCTTTACGGCAGTCCAGTGCTCTTGTCCTGGGTTAGACTGATATCTGCTGACCATGCCTACGGCAAAGCAGATGTCTGGTCTCGTACATAGCATTGTATACATTAAGCTTCCTACTGCTGAAGCATAAGGAATTGCCTTCATGTTCTCTATCTCTTTAGGTGTCCTCGGACACTGCTCCTTTGATAGAGCAATTCTATGTCTAAAAGGTAAGAAACCTTTCTTAGAATTTTGCATACTAAAATGAGTTAGTACAGTATCGATATAGGAAGCTTGGATAAGCCCAACATCCTTTTCTTGCGATCTCGTAGAACTTTGATCCCAAGGATGTGACCTACTTCTCCCAAGTCCTTCATATCAAACTGTTTGGATAACCATACCCTTACATCAGGTAATACCTTCACATTGTTTCCAATGAGCAAGATGTCATCTACATAAAGTACTAGGAACACCACCACGTTTCCGTCACACTTTCTGTATACACATGATTCATCCTGACATTGATCAAATCCATAGGATTTTATCACCTGATCAAAACATATTCCAAGATCTGGAAGCTTGCTTTAGTCCATAAATAGACTTCTTGAGCTTACAAACAAGATGCTCCTGGCCCTTTTCAATGAACCCGTCTGGTTGCTTCATATAGATGTCTTCCTCAAGACTTCCATTAAGAAAAGCTGTCTTGACATCCATTTGCCAAATCTCATAATCGAGATGTGCTGCAATAGATAAAAAATCCGAATAGACTTAAGCATGGCTACAGGAGAAAAGGTTTCCTCATAGTCGATACCTACTCTTTGAGTAAAACCTTTTACTACAAGCCGAGCTTTAAAGGTTTCAACCTTACCATCTGATCTTCTTTTTCTCTTATAGACCCACTTGCATCCAATAGCTTTTACACCAACGGGTGGTTCTACAAGCTCCCAGACCTGATTAGAATCCATAGATTCTATTTCAGATATTATTGCTTTTTGCCAAGACTCTGCATCTTTATCTTGGAGTGCTTCATTGTAGGTATAGGGATCATAATCTTGTTCCTCAGGGACAAAGTCTGACGACTCTCCTAAGAACATATATCTATCAGGTTGTATCATAACCCTCCCACTACGACGAGGCACTATCGATTATGGTGTAACATTTGTGACACATTGTGCAGTTATTTGTGGTTCATCCTCTTGTACTGTTGGTACTGAAGTACTTGGTGTCTCACGTCTCAGTTCTTCTAGAACAACTCTACTTGTGGGTTTATGGTTCATCACATAGTCTTCCTCTAAGAATCGGGCATTGGTGCTAACGATGACCTTCTGATCCTTAGGACTATAAAATAAACCTCCTTTCGTTCCTCTTGGATAGCCTACAAACAAGCATACTTCTGTACGAGATTCCAACTTATCTGCTTTCCCATTCAGCACATGTACTGGACTACGCCAAATGCGAACATGTTTCAGACTAGGCTTACGCCAAATCCACAGCTCTGTGGGAGTAAGACGTACTGACTTAGAAGGAACCAAGTTCAAAATATAAGTTGCAGTCTCTAAGGCATATCTCCAAAACGAATCTGGCAAATCCGAATAACTCATCATTGATCTAACCATCTCCATAAGAGTTCTATTCCTTCTTTCGGCTACACCATTCTGTTGGGGCGTTCCAGGTGCAGTCAATTGGGATGCAATCCCAGCCTCTGATAAATAATTCCTAAACTCTTCAAAGAGGTACTCGCCACCACGATCTGATCGTAATGACTTGATACATTTTCTATGACATTTCTCCGTTTCAGCCTTGTACTCTTTAAATTTCTCAAAGCACTCAGACTTACGATGCATCAAATAAATGTATCCATACCTTGAATAATCGTCAATAAATGTGACAAAATACTCAAAGCCACCTCTAGCTTGGATAGTCATGGGTCCACACAAATCAGAATGAACCAATTCCAACACATCTTTGGCCCTATACCCCTTTGCCGTAAAAGGCCTTTTGGTCATTTTACCTTCCAAGCAGGATTCACAGACTGGTAGTGCCTCCACTTCTAATGAACTCAAAGGTCCATCTTCAACCAATCTTTGAATCATTCTTAGGTTAATATGCCCCAATCGCAAGTACCAAAGATATGTTTGGTTCATACAAGAAGGTTCTTTTCTCTTATTTAAGTTAGATGACATATTATTCATTTCCATAAGTTGCATTGTGGGCGAAATAGGATTAATGACATATAAATTATCAACCAATGCACCAGAACAGATAAAATGTTTATTCTTTCTAATAACAATATTGTCATTAAAATAAACTGAATATCCATCCTTAACTAACATAGAAACAAAAACTAAATTCCTTCTAAGTAAAGGTGCATAAAGACAATCTCTCAATGTCAAAGACTTATTTCTACCAAAAGATAAAGTAACATCTCCCAATGTAACGATCGATACTTTTGTAGCATCACCCATGAACAAGCATATCTCTCCATCACTGAGCCGTCTGGTTTCCTGGAACCCCTGCAATATATTGCAGACATGATTAATGGCTCCTGTATCTACACACCAGGTGCCGGTAGATAACACCGCTAAACATGTTTCAACTACTAGTAAATGAGATATACCTTTTTTGTTCCCTTGTTTGAGAAGTGGACAATCAGTCTTCCAATGTCCTGACCTTTTACACTTGAAACATTTGTCTTTCGGCTTTTTTACCGCGCCTTGAGGTCCCATGCCCTTCTTTGCTGAGTTTGCCTGTTTCTGAATGTTATTCTTCTTCTTACCGCCTTTTGGCTTAGAAGTAGAAGCCTTTTCAGAAACAAAAATATGACCACTCTGTCTAAAGAGAGATTCAGCATCCTGTAGCTCTTTTGCAAGTTCTGCCAAACTATACAACCTTTTGTTCATGTTGTAATTAAGGCAAAAATTGTCAAAACTTTTAGGCAGAGTCCCGAGAATGATATCGACCTGGGATTCCCCATCGATTTCAGCTCTAAGGATCTCCATCTCATTCAGATAACCCATCATCTTGAGAACATGATCCCTTACTGGTGTACCCTCAGCCATTTTTATATTCATCAAACATTTCATAGCAAACTGCCTAGCTGCTCTACTCTGATGTCCGAAGAGTTCCTTGAGGTTATACATCATGTCATAAGCTGTGGCCATGGCCTGATGCTGATGTTGCAGTACATTTGACATAGATGCCAGAATGTAACACCGCGCCATCTCATCTGCCTTTTTCTACTTCTTATAAGCCTCTTTGACCTCTTCATCAGAGTTAGAATCAGGCTTAGGTGGGCATTCCTCAACAAGTACATATTTGTACTCCTCAGCAGTCAGAACAATATCCAAATTACGTTTCCAGTCAATATAATTAGGTCCAGTAAGTTTGTTTTCTTTAAGAATCACCATAAGTGGACTGAAAGTACCCATTTTTGAAATCCTGAGAATCATATAAATAAAATTATGTAGGGCAAAAAAACTTTTTGAATTAATTAAATATTGATTTCCTCAAAACAATAATAAGAAATTCACCAACACCTTGAACACCATGAATTTAGCATACCACGATAGTGTGGACGTATACAAATTCAACTTTGTTCAAGTAGATTTTTCTTATTAATTTTACTATCATGTAAATATAACTTTATGACAAATAAAATTAATATGCTGGTCTTGCTCTGGTCATACAAATAATAGCAGTGACTCCGATAGGGAGGATACCATTATTTGTATCTATGTGTATACCATTACTTAATACTAAGTCCATTACCTTGTAATGAGTTCCTTCAGATGGAAAAGTGAACACATACTAGGTAACTTTCTACAATTATCCCTAAAAAAGTTTGTACTGGTGATCCATAATTATACTCATCCGATATGGAGAAAAGCACTAAAGCCAACACGCAAGTATAATTACATCACCTACAAACCAGTAATGGAGACCATAGGATTTATACTAAATAAAATTCTCTCCCACTTAGTTATTTAACAATGAGGGTTTTTCTACTAGTTGATATTATGTCCATGTTGTCCATTATTAATATTGGCTTGGTTTTTCCAAAAAAAACAACCACACAATAATAAACATGCATAATCAGAAAAAGCAAAATGACAAAAATAAAAGAAAATATCCAACTATTATGGTCATCTTTGCTGCTCCGTCCTCAACTATCCGAATCCAAAATCTGGCGCTGCGCAGATCTATTCGGGGTTCGACCTGCCCGGTCAGGTCGTGGGGTTCGGGACAGCGCTCCGATTTTTTTTTTTAGGTTTTGGCTGTCGATTCCTTCATCGAAAATCATCTGTCTGTCTCTGGACTGCTTAAAACCAGCATCTCGTCCGGCGTCAGAAACAGCCAACACCGCCATCACGATTGATCAAAAATAATTAAAATTACATCAATCCTATGCCTCCCGAAGGAGTTCACACATAATCTAGATTGAAAAATTAAAATAATAAGCACGATCAACCCTCGTGATTTTAATTACATCCACAGCAACAACAACATCTACGACATGTCCGTGGTTTAAACAACATAATCAAAAAAAAGCATTGGACCATAATAGTTGGATCTAAGATGTCTGCAAAACTGAGTTAGAACAGATCTACATCTACCGACTATTACACAGCGCAGGTTTTATTGGACAACATGGACGTATCAATCAATACATAGATCCAAAGTGGCTCTGATACCAATTGATAGAACTGGAGATTCCCAGGACCCTTCCTTTGGTGTGCGTATTGATCGATAGAAAGTTAAACAGATCTAATACGTGTTCTAACCCTTCATAGGCGGAAACTAGGGTTCACGAATTATACCTGCGGCAAAAAGGAGACAAGTAATTCCTGACAATCTCGAGCGGACGACCCCAAGATCTTCTGTACGTATTCCTTCCTTGAGTTGGACGTCGTGTGGACGACGATCTCCCAACCTTTTCTTCTCCTTGGCAGCCCTCTCTTTCTCTCCTTACGTGAATCACGAATTTAGAGAAAATTTTAGATTCTGATCAGTCATATGGCGGCCAGAGAATAGAGGATATATAGTCTACGGCAGGGACCATGAGGAGAAATTAGGGTTAGGCCTCCTAACGGATCTGGATATC
>JANAVB010010796.1:1523010-1598010 GCA_029216955.1 Iris pallida | reverse complement strand
CCAACACCATCTCCGCTGTGCCCCAACTACCACCTCCAACCATCACCATCATCATCATTTACCACCACGATCACCCCAACCTGGACACTACCAACCTCCTTCTTTCACCTCTCGCCGCTAGACCCCACCATCATAGAACATCTTTACCATTGCTGCTAGCACATCACTCTACCGTCGGTTCCTCTGTCCGGCCAACTCGACCTCGATTCCGGCATCGCCCAGCCAGATCGGCCACCTTCGCCCATATCCAATCAATTGTAAATCCCCAAAATTTTAAATTTTTTTTGTTTGTTTTATGTTTTGCTTAAATAATTATTTTTAGAATTTTTAAATATTTTATATAGTCTTAATCATGGTTAAATTTTGTTATGCATGCTGACTAGGAAATATGGCATAACTAATGCCATCGTGATCCATGACTAGCCAGTTAGTTGCAATCTCTCCCCCCTAAAAGCTGCACTAATTTTTATTTTATTTACGCATTGAAAATATAGAGTGTTATATATTCTTTAAATATAGATGTTTAAATTGCGAAAGTTTTTATATATAGTTTTTAAATATGAGTTTTATCCATGTAATAAATATTTTGAGTATGTAAGTATAAATAGAATTTCCTTGTTAAAATGATTTACAAAATATTTTATTTATATATTTTTAGGTTTCGAGAATTATTTCTAGAATATTTAGGTTATGGATCTATATATATAAAGTTTTAATATAAGATATATATATATATATATATATATATATATATATATATATATATATATTGGAATAATGGTGAATTTATTTCTCGCACATAGCGGAAAAGGTATTACAATACATAAATATCACAACTTCTCATGTCCCAAATTATAATATTATGGGGCCATTACTGATACATTGAATTCTATGTTATGTAGAATTCCAATAGGGGGTAGTCAAGCCCTCGAAAATACGTCTGTTTCGCTCCTTCCAGATGTGCCAAACGGAAGCGGCGAGACGAACTCTGGCTCTTCTGGCCCACCCCGGATCCCGGCCTCTGTGATCTCGGATCCAGCTAAGAATGCACCGGATGTCCCTATCCACCCCAACTCTTCCTCTCAGCTGCACGCACTGCTTAGTCCAAATGTGCTATGTCATCAGGCATACAATGAAGAGATGCCCCATTGATTCGTCCTCCCCGTGACATAGCACACACTTGGCATCTGGGATCTGCATCCCAAACCTGAGGAGTCTGTCTCTCATCATCAGTCTGCCCCGTAGAAGTCGGTAGGCACATAGTAGCATTTTTCGGGCAATCCCCTTACCCCAAATGAAGTCCACCTCCTCAGCCCGGTCGTGGTGGGTCCGAACCAAGTCATAGCAGCTACGAAAGCAGAATAGACCTGACCCTCCCTCCCGAACCTGGGCCGACCCAGCTCCAGGAATCCTCATGCTGGCTAATGTCAATAGTAATAAGGCGAATCTCCTTGACATGCTGAGCAGTATAAGGATATCCTTCTGGCCTCCAAACTCCATCTTTGATGATCCGACTGCATGTGAGCCCCCTGCCCGCCTCTCTGTCCAGCTGACCTCCCAATATCTCGAGCAAGGATTTGGAACCCAACCAAGGATCAAGCCAGAGGTCGGTGGTCGTCCCATCTTTCATGTTCCTGCAGATAGCGGTCTTAAGCACCGGCCGACACCTCAGAATGGCCTTAAACGTGACAAAAAAATCATTATCTATCCTGCAAGCCCAGAAATTAGTTCTCCTTAAGTATCTGTTCGCCATCCATTCCGTCCAAAACGACCCCCCTTGATGAATCTCCAGGCCATCTTCACACAAGCTGCCTTCATGACTGCATGAAGAGGCCTCAGCCCCACTCCTCCTTCCTCCCGAGGACGACATAGCTGGTCCCCGGAGATCGCATGCATCCCTCCCCTCTAGATGAAGTCAGCACATATGGCCTCCACTTTTTGAATAGTAGCCGTCGGGATCTGGATAGACTGGAGCCAGAACATCGTGATGCCAGCAATAACCGAACGCACCAACTCAATCCGTCCTCCAAATGATAGACCCGCAGCCAGCCAGCCTTCCACTCTCCTCTGAGCAAAATCTACCAAGCTGTGACAATCCTACTCTCTGGCATAGTTGACCATCAACGGGACCCCCAAGTATTTCACTGGGAGCTTGCCTTTGTCCACTCCCAAGGCGAAGGCTCTCTCCTCTTACAGTATACACCGGGAACTGAAGTAGACTCTGCTTTTCTTCCTATTTAACTGGAACCCAGATAGCCACCCGAACTCCTCTATAATGTCAGAGAGCGCTCTCATGCCCCGCATGGAAGGCTAGAGGAGCACCAATAAGTCGTCAGCATAGATCAAATGGGAGACAACCGGTCTCACCAACCGAAAAAGGGGGACGATCCTCTTGCTATGCACCGTCGTGTCCATCATGCATGTAAAGTACTCCATCACCAAGGTAAACAAATACGGTGAGAGGGGGTCACCCAGCCTCAACCCCCTTTTGCTTCTGAAGTAGCCATGTGGCGTGCCCTGGATGAGGACTGGGAAAGTAGTGGAGCAAATGCACTCCCTCACCCTTGTAACCCACCTCTCGTCGAATCCTATGGCGAGCATCAAGTGACACAGGAAGTCCCGATTGACCGTATCATAGACTTTCCGGAGGTCAAGCTTCACACAAGCCTTCATCCCCCCAGGTTTGTTGAACTCCCTCGCCATCTCATGAGCTAGTAGGCTGTGCTCCACTATCGATCGACCCTTGATGAACGCTGCTTGGTTCTGGAACACCAATCCCTGCATAATCCCCTCTATACGCCTGGACATAAGATGAGTGATAATCTTATAAGGAAAGTTACAGCAAGCAATGGGTCATATGGTCAAACTGATTTTAATAATTGATCAAACTCTGTCTCGATATATGGAGCTAGTCAGGATATCTCGGACTCTTGGACATGATCAAGAATGGCTATCTACTCAGTTCAAGACCGAAGCGTTGTTTGCCTGTTCGAGTCTGTATTTCTTTGAGCAATGTATTTTTTATTTTAATTGAGTCTAGGAATACTGTGTACACCGAGTCGTACTGGTAAATAGGCTATTCCTAAATGATTTCAAAATGTTTTTAAAATATCCTTAGTTTTAAAAAACATTCGTATTTACAAAAGCTCCAAAAAGGTTTTCAAAATTCTCCAAAAACTAATTTTAAAAACCCTAACCTAACCCTGACAGAAATCGGCTAGAGTTCGGTTAGTGGCCGTTTTGTTTTTGAAATCCTTGGAACTTGGTCCTCCTGCAGTTGCGGATTTGACCGAGATTTGCTCATCGAGTTCTGCCCGAATTCTGCCCAAATTCTGCCCAAATTCTGCCAGAATTCTGTCTTTGGAACTCCTATAAATAGAGAAGGATTTCGATCATTTTAACTCACTCATTCACTTTTAATCTTCTCTCTACTTAAAGCTTTCAGTCTTCCAAAGAGTTTTTCTCGAGCTTTAATTTTCAGATCCCAAGCCAATTACAATCCTCTAGTCGATTTGCCAGTACGGTGCGGTCTAGAAGTTTCAGAGTGATTGTAATCAGAAGGCTTGATAGAAGAATACCTCTTCACAATTTAAGTTGGACGAGTTCTTCGTATCAAAGCTCGCATTGTAGAAGTTGCAAGGACTTCGTAAGAAAACTTGCAGTTTTGCCAATAGTGGATTCAACTGGTAGCAAGATTTCTACCGACTGGATTAGTCCTCAACAGAGGGAAACCAGTATACATCGCTGTCTTTGCGTTTGCTTTCTTATCTCTGCCTTTATATTATTTAGTTGTGATTATTATTCTGTGATCTTGCTGCTAACATTTTTTAATTAGCATTTTTTCGCTGCCAACTCTATTCACCCCCCCTCTAGAGTATTGTGCTTTACGATTTCGTTCCTACAATTGGTATCAGAGCGGGTGTTACAGGTAAAGCAAGGTAACATTGTAATTATTTATTCATTTAATTAATTGTTATATAGATCACAACACAACACATGGCAACTGTGAAATTCACAAGTGAAGGCCAGGCCACAAACAGACCTCCACTGTTTGATGGTACGAATTATACCTATTGGAAAACACGGATGCGTTTCTTCTTGAAATCACTGGACTTTAATTTATGGTCTATTGTTATTGATGGCTATCAAAAGCCACCTCGTATAAATGTTGATGGAGTTTTAATTGAAAAACCCCATAACAGATATACAGAGAAAGAAAAAAAAGGCCAGTCTTGACGCACGTGCTATTAACGCTTTATTTTATGCTTTAGACAGAACTGAATTTAACAGGGTGTCTATCTGCACAACTGCTAATGAAGTGTGGAAGCTTCTTGAAGTCACACATGAAGGCACGACTCAAGTCAAAGAATCAAAGGTCAACAGACTTACTCAAGAGTATGAGGTGTTCAAGATGAAGCCCAACCAAACAGTTACTCAGATGTTCGAAAGATTCTTGGATATTGTAAATCCTTTGTCCTCCCTAGGCAAAGATTACAGTAACCATGAAAAGATTCACAAACTCCTGCGAGCACTTACTAAGAACTGGATTCCAAAGGCTACTGCAATCATTGAAGGGAACGACCTCACAACTATGTCCCTCGAAGTACTCATGGGTAAGCTACTCACTCATGAACTGGAGCTACAAGATTTTGAAGAGCCTGCACCAAAGGAGAAGACGATTGCTTTCAAGGCTCAGCACAGAAAAGTTGCTGAAGGTGATTCAGATAGCAGTGAATCTGATGCTGAAGATCAAGCACTCCTAGCAAAGAAATTCAAAAGATTCATGAGATATGAGAAGAAAGCCAAAGAAAACAATAGCAGCAACAACTGGTATCAAGTTGATGCTGTCTGCTATGGCTGCAAGAAGAAGGGACACATGAAGAAGGATTGTCCTACAAACTCATCATCAAGCAAGAAAAGCAACAGGTATGAGAAAGGGAACCTGAAGAGATCAACATCTCGGAAGTATGCCAACACCAGCATATGGCATGAAAGTGAAGCCAGCGACTCAGAAGATGACTAATCAGAAGACGCTGCAAACGTATGCTTTATGGCATCCGATCAGGTACTCTCTGAACCTGTAGTTGATACATATGATGACTTTACCTTTGAGCAATTAGGAGATGCCTTCAGTGAACTGATAAGTGATTACAGGAAACTGCGTAGCAAATATCAGACCTCTAAGAAGGTACTCAAAGAGTACAAAGGTGAAATAGGAAGACTTACCGACCTACTAGCTGAGGTTAGAAATAATGTTAGTGAGTCTGGTGAGCTTTCTTCTATTAAGCTCTTATTACACGAGACTACCAAGTCATCTGAAGAGAAAGACAAGGTTATTGACCAACTGAAAGAAGAACTTTCTAAAGAGAAGAAAAGTCTTCAATGTGCACAAGTCAGAATGGAAGCACTCACTTCTGACTATACTAAGTTATATGACACTCCAAAAGATAGGAAATTAGGTTAGAAAAACAGCCTGAGACTGCTGCTTCCTACCCTAACACGTGTCACTTACCAAAAAATCGGAATATTCCCAAACCAAACACTGTCAGACCTAACCATATCAAACCTTTACCCCAAAAGGTTAAGCCCAAACAAGATTATAGGTATGCTTTCTTCTATACTAGAAAAACTAAACCTACCAACCATGCACATCACTCAGCTTTCAACACTCAACATGTACATTGTCATTATTGTGGCCTCATTGGTCATATATCTTCTGCATGTAGAATCAGAAAGCTTGTTGATTTAAATATTTATGCATGGATACCAAAAGCTAACATTTTAGGACCCTACAAGAAATGGGTACCAAAAGTTTCATCTGCAAATTGTTTTGTAGGTGGAACACCTTTCATATGCTAAAAGCAAATGGATATTCGACAGCAGTTGTTCACGGCATATGACCGGTGAGGCTACATTATTTGCAATACTGTCGAAGAAGAAGAATGAAGGTTATGTTTCCTTCGGTAATAACTTGAAAGGGTATATCATTGGTATCGGTGATGTTGGTAAGTCTCCCTATCCTGTGATTAAGGATGTCTGTCTGGTTACCGAGTTGAAACATAATCTACTCAGCATAAGTCATTTAGCTGATCATGGTTATGGCATCAACTTTGGCAAAGACAAATGCACTATAGTTGATAGCTCAACTGGTAGTACTATCTTTGAAGGTATCAGGGAAGACAATATATATGTTTTCTATTTGTTGGAAGAAACTAACATTTCAGGTAGATGCTTAATGGCTAAAAGTGATGAGAGTCATCTGTGGCATATGAGACTCGGTCACGCAAATATGGACACAATCTCAAGATTATCCACAAAGAAGCTAGTACGCGGTTACCGAACATAACATTCAAGAAGGATTCGGTATGCAGCCAAAGTGAAAAGAACAAAGCTACCAAATCCACATTCAAGTCAGTAAATGCAGTATGTACTACTAGACCTCTACAATTGCTACATATGGACTTATTTGGTCCTAACAGAGTTGCTAGCCTCGGAGATAAGTTATATGCTTTTGTAATTGTAGATGATTACTCTAGATACACGTGGGTATACTTTTTGACACGCAAGAATAATGTATTATCCAAATTTTTTGCCTTTTGCAAGAAAGTACAGAATAAAAAAGGTTACATGATCACTCGTATTAGAAGCGATCATGGTGGCGAATTCGAGAATGCAGAGTTTGAGCAATTTTGTGACACACACGGTTTTGTACACAAGTTCTCCTGCCCTAGGACTCTACAACAAAATGGAGTTGTGGAACGTAAGAACAGAACTCTATCCGAAATGGCCAGAGAAATGTTAAACCAGTTTAGTCTACCCAAATATTTTTGGGCTGAAGCTGTCAATACAGCTTGTTTTGTTCTCAATAGAGTTCTAATTCGACCCAAATCGAAGAAGAATCCATTTGAGTTATGGTTTGATAGAATTCCATCACTTTCATATTTTAGAATATTTGGTTGTAAATGCTTTATTCTTAATACAAAAGACAATTTAGGAAAGTTTGACGAAAAGGCCGATGAAGGTATATTTTTAGGTTATGCGGCCAAGAGCAAAGGATACAGAGTCTTCAACAAACGGACTATGATCATCGAAGAATCAATCAACGTCACCTTTGATGAATTGAATCAAATGACTATCGATGACAATGACGAAGATCTAACTGTACCAAGCTCAACACCAGCTGATTCTCATCCAAGCTCAGCACTAGCTGATCCTCCCAGAGAAGATCCAGGAACCAGCTACCTTCAGAGTCTGCCGAAAAGATTAAAATTTACGGCCGATCATCCAAAGGATTTGGAAATTGGTGATATTACCAAAGGTGTAAATACTCGTACATCCAGTAGAGATATTGTTTCTAGTGTTGTATTCATTTCACAGCTAGAATCCAAAACTATTGATGAAGCATGTAGTGATAACTTTTGGATAGATGCTATGCAAGAGAAATTAAACTAATTTGAATGGAATCAAGTTTGGGAACTTGTTCCCAAGCCTATTGATCAACCGGTCATTGGCACCCGTTGGGTATTCCGAAATAAACTGAACGAGAATGGTTTAGTGACTCGTAATAAGGCTCGACTCGTAGCTCAAGGATACAATCAGGAAGAAGGTATCGACTACGATGAGACTTATGCCCCAGTTGCGAGATTAGAATCCATTCGCATATTATGTGCATTTGCATGTTTTCATAATTTCAAATTATTTCAAATGGATGTCAAGAGTGCATTTTTAAATGGTTTTATAAAAGAAGAAGTTTTTGTAGCACAACCTCCAGATTTCACAGATTTTAAAAACCCTGATCATGTTTTCAAGTTGAAGAAAACTTTGTACGGTTTAAAACAAGCCCCTCGTGCTTGGTATGGTCGTCTAAGCTCTTTCCTACTTGACAATGGTTTTTCGAAAGGCAAGGTTGATACTACACTTTTTATTAAGTCTTTTAATGGCAAGCTTCTCTTAATACAAGTCTATGTTGATGATATTATATTTGGATCTACTAATGAATCTCTTTATCAAGAATTCTCTAAGTGTATGCAGAATGAGTTTGAGATGAGCATGATGGGAGAGCTAAAATTCTTTTTCGGACTGTAAATCAAACAAACTAACAATAGGATATTCATAAATCAAGCCAAGTACACAAAAGATTTGATAAAGAAGTTTGATCTGGACAATGTCAAACCTATTGGCACTCCGATGGCAACTTCAACAAAGCTTGATATTGATGAACAAGGTAAGCCGGTCGACACACGTAAGTATCGAGGTATGATCGGTAGTTTACTTTATTTAACTGCTAGTCGTCCAGATATTATGTTTAGAAATTTGCCTGTGTGCACGTTTTCAAGCTAATCCAAAGGAATCACATCTGTGCGTAGTTAAGCGTATCTTTCGATACCTTAAGGGCACTTCTTCTGTTGGCTTATGGTATCCCAAAACCAAGTCCTTTGACCTTATTGTTTACTCGGATGCAGATTTTGCTGGATGCAAAGTTGATAGAAAAAGTACCAGCGGCACATGTCATTTCTTAGGCAAGGCTTTAGTCTCACAGTTTAGTAAAAAGCAAAATTCTGTAGCCCTATCAACAACAGAGGCTGAGTATATCGCCGCAGGACGTTGTTGTGCTCAGATTTTATGGATGAAACAAACCTTGGAAGACTATGATTTATTTTACACACATATTCCCATTTTCTGTGACAACACGAGCACAATTAATTTGACTAAAAATCCAGTATGTCACTCTCGTACTAAGCATATCGAGATTCGATATCATTTTCTTAGAGATCATCATCAGAATGGAGATATTGACCTTGTATACATAGACACTGAGAATCAATTAGCTGACATCTTCACAAAAACTCTAGCAGAAGATCGTTTCAATTATTTACGTCGAGAATTAGGAATTTTGGACGTCAATAATGTTAATTAATTTTGTTTTATGATTATATTTCATATGCAAAAACTGTGTTAGAGACAAGCCAATAAAGAGTCTGTCTGTCACCACAACTACGGTTGAAGCGAAGCGGTACTTAAGAGTTCTTCGGTGAACCTCCGCCAACTGGGACAGTACTCCTACAGCTAATCTGAGACAGTCGCTGAGTAACGAAATTTAATCTATAAAATAATATTAATTATATTAATTAAAGGTTGAAATTACTAATCTTTGAATTAAATTTTTGAAATGAGTCAATGAAAAAGAAAGTGGCAGAAACCAACTAACAGATCCCCCAGGCAAATTCGGCCCGAGTTCGGTTAATGGTATCGGGTTATATAACCAGAACCCGAGAGCCTTTCTTCTTTATTGCTTCTAAAACCACCTTCACAACAACAACAGCCGCGCGAAAGCTCTCAAACCCTAGTTCTTCATCACTCAGTTTCTCCCTATCTACGTGGTAAAATCCATCCAAATTTTGGATTCGTGCGGAGATCGTTGTCCTCTACAACATACTTGAATCTCGGGAGGTATAACTCTGTATCTCTCCTCCTTTCAATTTTGTGCATATTTACTTTATTTGCACAATGCCACCTAAGGGATTCAACCCCTTCAAGAGGAAGAAGACGACCAATCCTAGTGAGGAAGGATCATCTTCAAATCCACCCATGGATTCCCTCTTTTCGCCAGTTCAATCTAGCGATGGCGCGTTCGATGGGTTTTATTTTCAAACCCTAGATCAAGCCCTTCTGTGGTATGGAGACTTCTCTATGAGATCCATAATGCCATTAGACTTTTCTATTGCAATATCGTACTAAACACGTTTGACGTAAGTACTCATGTTGGTGGACTAGATATCGATTTCAATGATGTCCTCTTAGCAGAAATCCTTGGTATTCCTAACGAAGGTGAACCGCTTGTTGATATCCCTGAATTTGATTTCCCCGATGGCACGACACTTGCTAGTTTCAAAGCTGAACTCTGTGCCCCTGATCGAGTTCGCTCTGGAAAGTTCAAGGCAAATAACTTGAACTTATTTAGTTATGAATTGCATCGCATCATCTACTCCACTCTCCTTCCGAAGTCTACTTCAAAGGATGATGTCACATCACTTGAACTATCTGCTATGTATCATATTCTTAAGGGGATTCCTTTTTCTGCCCCTAAGACCATTATCCAGATGATGGGACGTTGTCGTGCAAGAGATAAAAATCTCTCTTATGCGATGATTCTCCCACGCATGTTCCAGCATTTTGATATTGATCTGTCAACTTGTACTCAAGACCCTGAGCCCAAGTTTCTTAAGCTATCTTGTCGTAGTATGACTGCTGCTGCTCCTCCTACTGTTCCTCCTACTGCTCCACCTCCTCCACCTCCTCAGCAGTATGACATGACCTTTGAAGGCATACACTAGCATCTTTCTGATTTGCACGTCTCGATGACGGATATGGCCCGCAAATGTGAGTTCTGCGATGTCACTCGTTATCAGACGATAGCAAATTGTCTAGCTGATCTCCGATTTGCTCAGACTGGACATTCTGTCGGTTCTATTCCTAGAGATCTAGCCTTCTCTGGTTACCGCTGTGAGGATGAGGCTGTTCATGCCTACTTTCAGCCCGGTAACGCATATGATTGGTATCGTTCTGACCGTGCTCCTTCTCGAGACTATGTCGGTGAGTTTTATACTGGCGCCCCTCCTCACCCTTCTGGCACGGGTACTTCTGGAGCTGGTCCTTTTGGACATGCCGGTCATGCTGATGATGATGAGTAGATGTGATGATGATATATTAGCTGATTTTTGAGACTTAGTTATTATCTACTGTACACTTGGAAATGCTCCGACATTCCAAGTTTTTAGCTTTTATTATCAGTATTTTTTTGAGGACTTGTACTGATATTTCTCGATGTCTCTTGAACATCATTTTATTTTTTTATGGGATGCATAGTTTATCTTTCATATCAGTTTATTTATTCTTTATAGCATCTTTATCTGCTTCTATATTATGTGTGTGTGTGTGTGTGTGTGTGTGTGTGTGTGTGTGTGTGTGTGTGTGTGTGTGTGTGTGTGTGTGTGTGTGTGTGTGTGTGTGTGTGTGTGTGATTAGCTTTTGAAAAAGAAAAAAATTAAATTCTAGGTGAGCAGTAAATGCGACACTGTTCACCATCTGCAACCCTTAAACCCGCGCACAAGAGTTTTTTCTTCCATCAAATTCAAACCCGAGATTTTCCTCAAATTTGAATCATTTTAGATCAAATCTTTTCCTACTTATCTCCATCCGAATCTCTTCCAAATAGATCAAAATCCAACACAGCATCAATGTTTAAATTGATGCAAATTTGGATTTAAAAATCTATGTACAAATAAATACTCGGTGAAAACAAAAACCCAAAAACCCTCCACGAAACCTTCTTGTGATCGAATCCAGCGACCCCAGAGCCACCCCTGACCATTGTGTACCTCCCCGCCGTTGCCACGATGCCTGCACCGCCATCGAACGTCGAAAATAGGTCTCCGTCGACCACTGAACAAAGCACAGCTCTGTGACCTCCGACCACGAGGTGCCATATTTCGAACCCAAGTTTCTTCTTCCCCGGTTGACGAAATCTCGATCCACTTGAACCTGGAGTAGCCTAGGTTATCGAAAAGAAATCCATTCAATTGAATTAATTATATCCAATAAATTGTTTGAATAATACTCTCAAAAATCTTGAAAAGTCAGTTTTGGGAAACCGATACAGGGCAGAAGAACCAATCCCTATTTTGGAAGGGGGATTATGGGCAGGATAGTTAATTTTTTTTAAAACCCTTTAAACATGTTTGTAGACAACCTGACCAACATCAAAAAGATGCCTTTAGTTTTGGAAATCTCAATATATTTGGGTCTGTAATTTTTTTGAAAAATAGGGGGAAATAGTTTTTAAAAAATAATAATTTTAATAACTTTTATCGATATGGCGTGCATCCCTACAAATCGGTTGACGTGGTTGTAACCCAAAAGCATCGAAAGATGCGTATGGATGTTGTCGACGTATGCAATTTGACGGAACTCGATTTTGTTGTGTGTGCGCAATGGAATCGAGGCGTATCGGTCGAGATACTCCGTATCGACCTCTTTGCAAATTAGCATACAACTCCGTGCACGTTTGTCATCTCGAGATGAAACTTATGCCACTGGACTCTTGTTATTTTTTGGTCCTATGAGCTAAGTTTGGCCCGATTCTGAGAAGGTCGACCGTAATACTATTTTGGCGGGCCTATGACGCGATCCAACGGGCAAAATTATGCACGGCCCACCAAAATCCAAAATTGGACATACTGTTGGTTCATATCAAAAAATGGACCCGTAGATATATAATTTGCTGACTTTAGAGGCAATAGATATTGGTACGCTTTTCGGTGCAATGGGGGTCCAATGGCGAATACCGATTTGGCCTAAAATTATGATTTTGCCCCTGTGTCTAGAATTGGACTTATGGGTAGGCGATCATACACATTATTTTATTCCAAAAATGTTAGTGATGTCTGTTTCAGCATCCGAGGACGTTTGCGAATGTTGGCTTTCATTGCTTCACTGATCTGATGGTTCGAGTTACTGGATATTGCTATTTTGCACACCACCTCATACAAGATACCTTGCCATTATTGTTTATTTACTTTCGTACACTTTATTACATGCATTTAGTTATTATTTCTTTGCTGCAATATAAAAATCATGCTTCTTTGTCATATTTGATTGCAAGTAACTGTATAGTCATAAATTTTATTTCTTTGTTTACTATATGCACATTTGACCTAGAATGAAAAGATCACCTGCATTCATTGGCCTTGACACATGTTTGCTATGAGTCACGAGTCGCATATAGATCTCGGACTTGCATAACTACTAATAGGATTGCATGATAGAAGACTAGTAGTTATTAGATTTAGGACATTGAGTGGGAAGAATACAATTGGACATAGACCTCCTCCTATCTATCGTAGACTCGGTTGCCACTGAGGAACGATAGGTAGACTACATGCTATAACTCGCTCGATACTGAAAAATGCTATAGTATTTAGACTCGCTACTGAGGTACTATACTGACTTGGAGGTCGTGCGACCATGCACTATTCTTGATTGTATTACACCTAGTGTAGTTATGTGACCTTTATCCATTAGGTACAGGTACTTTTAGTTAGAGTACTTATACCTGATTGTGGCTTGGAACAATATTTAGTCGTGAACTAGTGTGCCACACCTTGTCCTTGTTTGGTTGTAGGTGTGGTTCACTGCTTTGATGATAAGATACTGAACCTTATCGTGGTCCGGATACTACATCGGGTTTATGGTATGGAAAAATACTTCTTCATGGATTAGGATGACATTTCCTATCCTTGTTTGGTTGGAGAGATGGCACGCTAGTTCAAGGGTAGAGTATTGGACCATGTTATGATCTGACTGATTCTTACTATTGAGAAGTTTATATTCGGTATTATGACATATTTTTTGTATCTTGTTACATCACTCTGAGGACCTGATAATTTCTTCCGGTGTGTGCTTTCATGACTTTTTGCAGGATTTTCAGCCAAGGCCGTGATCTTCTTTGCTATCGAAGATTACTTGCTCTTGGATCGACCTTTGCTACTTTTGACAAATTTTTTCATTTGTTATGTATTATTTCTTATTTAAAATGGTTGGTATTGGAATTATCTCCGCCTAGCGACTTGTACAAATGATAATTCATAGTGATTTTATATTATCTTTATTCTTTTATTTTGTGGATGAGATTAGTTGCCATGTTTATACTGCATTTACAGCTTATGTATATTTATTATACGGCTGGCATGTCTATGTACCCAGTCCTACGTATTTTAGGACTGGGGCATTACATTGATCCCCGGCTGCTTGACCTCGATCCTCTTACCAGCGGGTTCGTCTAGCTCTCTAGCGGTACTGTGCGTGACCCGGTCTCCGATGAGCGACAACTTCCCCAACACCTCTATAAGGTAACTTTGTCTCCGAAAGCCATGTCTCTGCCATAGCTGGCGGCTGCCTTATGAGCCATACCATCGAACCTCGAGTGCCGTACGACCTCGCCGGTGGAACCAAAGCCCGACGACATGCTTCCCTCTCGCGCGATGACAATCACGTTGCTCCTCCGTTCCCAATGGTGAGACTCCTCTCTACACACCCTCAGCTTACCCCTCTTTCTCCGCCTTCTTCTTCTTCTTCTTCTTCTCAACCCTTCTTCTTCCACTTCTTCATCTATGCTCTCTATCTCTCCTCTTCCCCAACACCAGTCAGTATGTATTAGTATATTATACTAACCTTAGTATTAACGTATATGTGTATATATATGTTATAGATTAGTATTAAATTTGGTGTTATTTATACAGTTTAATTAAATAAATTTATATTAAATATTTTTCTGAAAATTTTAGTGTAATAAAACATATAATATTGGGCTTGGCCCTAAATATATTTTTAATTTTGGTTTACAATAAAATATATATCTAAAATTATTTTGACTAACAAATATAGGTTTCAAATATAATATTTTCTAAAAATAGTATAAGTATTTTGGTCACAAAATTTCCTTCGATTATCATCACTGATCGTGACTAATCGTGCACTCATATTTTCGTAAATTTGAACCCTTCGCATCGACCATGGCTATTGGACAAATCGGGACATGTCAGATCATCGCACTACCACCAGACAAGATACCTTGCTATATTTACTGCTTATAATTATTTGCATCTTTATTATTTAGTTAATATATATTTACTGTATGTTTACTTCTAGTTCATCTAGTTGCATCTCTATTATTGTTTGTGATTTACTTTACTGTACTTCCAGTTATACATGATGCAAGTGCTACTCATATTTTTATTCTTGTCTTTAAATTATGCTTATGGACCTAGAGTTAATGGACTACCATTTTTTAGTGCATTTTTATAAACTTTGTCACGTCTATGCCACGAGATATGTGTGAGTTATGAGTAGCATATAAAGGTAACTTGCGTGTTGACTGATCATCTATGCGTAGACCTGCCAATAGATGCATGTTAGGAGACTTGGCAGTTAGTAGAGGTAAATGGTCATGGATACGACATAGATAGGTGCATAGGGCAGGGAGAATAATTCCTTAACGTATGGGCTGCGTATGCACTTATCCATTGTAACCTGTGAGCTTCATCGTAATCGTAGGTAAGATTGTCCCTACTGTTGCTGATTCCCTCTAACGTTTGCGAGCATTACGAACGTAGGCCCCTGGTGCCCACAGAGGGGACTATGCCAAACCCATATAGCCAGAGTGCCCATGCGTTGAAAGTTTGTTCTTAACTGCATGTACACAGTAGAATGGTTAGGTGACCTTAGTATGTCTTGTCATACTCTATTCCAATCATGGCATGAGGCAGTGTCATATCACGAAATAGTATGCCACTCCTTGTCATTGTTTGGTTGTAGGGGTTGTCTACTGTTTGGATGATAGGGTACTGGGCCTTGTTCTGATTTGGACTATTTTACTTTTACTTGTGACTTTGTGACATATTTTATATTCAGTTCATATGGCATATTTTTTTTGTATCTTGCTATGTCCCTATGAGGACCTGGTGATCTCTCCAGGTATAGGTGTTCATGACTTGTCGCAAGAGTTCTAGCCAAGATCGTGTTCTTCTCTTTTCTATCAAAGATAACTTGTTGTTGTATCGTCTTTTGCTATTGTAACAAATTCTTTCATTTATTATTTATTTCTTCTCACTTAAAATGCTTGGTAGTAGATTTTCTCCATCCAACAGCTTGTATAATAAAAATTCATATTTGATTTTATAATATATTTATTCTTTTATTTGGTGGATGAAATTTAGTAGGCCATGATTATACTATATTTACAGCTTACATATATTTATTATACGACTGACATGTTTATGTACCTAGTCCTACATATTTTGGGACTGAAGCGTTACATATTTTTGTGGTGGCTCATACAGGTCAATGAATATTTTATTTGGTTACATTACTGTACTAAGCAAGACTACATATAGGATTAGAGTATAGAATTGTCACGACTCGTACCCATTTGGGCATGAGTCGTGGGTGCGTTCAGCCTACGCCACAGTGTCGGCAGTAGAACGTTGTCTAATCATGTCCATATTTTATCAACACAACCACGCAGTTTATATATTTCCACAAGACAATCCAAAATCCACAGATAAGTCCAATACAGAAAAATATTTATAAGATAACCACAATAAGAGAGACAGGTAAGAAATGAACTGAAATAGTCTCAAAGAGAGATCAAAATGTACTAAATGAATATCCACTACTCAACTCACAAAATCCTCAAAATATAATATAACAACTAAAAGGTTTTCGGAGACAACTCCGGCCCAACTAAATAATGTCTAACTAAATGTCATATGCGGAGAACAGCCCCGTATCCAGATCATCCGGTATGCCAAGATCAGGGTCGACTGTCTGCTTATAGTAAGTAGTACAAAATTTCTCTAACTCATCACCAAAAAATATTGGTTTTCCAGTCAGGAATGGAACAAGCACATATATGACAAGCTATCCGATACATAATAGAAATTACAAAATATAAAAATAGCATATGAGAAGTGAAACTAGAAAATAACAAGCATCATGGTATAGTGGAAGAAAACAGGCAACTCTAATGATGAGATATAGCAACTAGATAGTAAATATGTAAAAATGGGTGTCATGACAAGTGGTGAAGAAACAAAATGAATAACTGAAACAAGAACTATCTACATGTGTTGAAATATCGAGTTCGACATGTGAACGGCTAAGGGATAAATCCGGCACCCCGCACGCGTCGTGTACGGCTGCTATCAGTCACGATCAGACATATTAGGATGGGATGGGTAGTTCACATGTCTACTAAAATATTTTCCTGCCTAGCTAGTATTCATGGAATGAAGTCACAAGCATGGTAATCACGTGAATGACAGTCAAGAAGTATAAATAAAATCCATGATACTAATCTCCGTGTGACGAGCATGTCAGCAAGCAAAAGAAGCATTTGTATAACATGTAAACAAAACTACTAGAATCGAAAGCAATTAGTATATGTACTTGCATGTGGTCCTGAGCTACGGATACGAGTCAGATGCTGAGTCAAAATCTCCAAAACCTATATTTAGAATTAATCTTAATCAACACATGAATTTAACCAAAGTAAGTCTTATCTTCAGTTATTGTTAAATTCTCTATTTTTATTTCTTTTCTAGTGGCCTAAAAGGCTTGGTTTGTCTACCCCTTTCCTCCTTGCATTACTGATTAATACCTCAAGGCCTATCAATTGTTATTTAGTACTGAGGCTATCCTAGAACAGCCTTCCAGCCCTTCTTTAATGTACCGTACCCAAGGACTATATCCAAACTGGTATACATGAGTAACACTCCAAGTCTGTACTCTTATGCATAGGATTTCCTTTTACTGCCACTATACCAGAGCATATATATTGGGTACAACTTCAAATGTGCTATTGGTTAGCAACTGCTACTTTACCATATATATGTGACACTCTTAACACCCCCAACTGTCATACCTATAATAGTTTACCATACTGGCACTCCTATCTACATTGCCTCATTATGTGAAATGAGTCACTTATGTAGATATCATGGCTACTTCCACTATATAAAATGAATACCAGATGTTTGATGGAACAAAGTTGTGCGTAAACTGCACAACATCGAACATAGCCAAGTGATGTGCTTTAGTAGTACATAAAGATGAACAGAAGGCAAATATAAAATTGGGAAAAATGAAAAAGAAGAAAGGCAACAAAGATTAGGGGAAACAAAAAAATCAACAGAAATAGGAAAAGGAAAGAGAAGAGGCTCAGATTCACCTTTTTCAATAATCATGAGAAACAAGCTACAACAAATAGCCTCACCATAGTTTGAAATTGAGATACCTGTTATAGTGATTTCTGTTGCAAACTTCTTTATCATCGTAATCTAATTTACTGATGAGTGAATGAATGAATGAATTAATAGCACTAGGAGCAGCAGCAGCAGGGTGAGCATTATTCAGTTCTGGATGGTATCTACATATCCCCCCTTGTCTCCCAAATCTATACTATTGGAATACCTATCTGATACTTACCTAGGTCTGATACCTATTGGTGTCAAATTGATACAAGGAAGCATCTAACACATTAGTATTTATCTGGTACAAAAGAAATCTCACATGTCATGACCAATTGATACATACCTATATACACCTATATGGGATTGAACCCTTTGTTCAGACTGATGCTTGCCATCTTATTTTGAGCATATGTCTCTGTGGCAGACTTTTCCTTGTATGGTGGCGTACTCTGATTTGTCTATACTCGACAGATGCCAAACCTCTCCTATTCTTGTTCGACCATGATACTGTATAGAGGATAGTCCTCATGAAATCTGTGCTCACACGCATGGTGTCCTAACGCTGCTCTGCTCTTAATCTTTGTATACAGACTCACTTAGTGGAGGTTGCTAATCTATGAGGATTTGGTACTCGGCTATAAGGGTATGATCTGCCACCAAGTGTCGGATAGGATATCAGGTATAATCTGATACCGCTATACTACTCGATACCAATTGGCTTCGACTCCTTTCTCTCACTTATTCACCAATCTTCTTTCTAGCTTTATGTCAATTGATTCTCAATCTCTATTTCTATAACCCAGTGAGTATCCTAACCTCTATTGTATCCTGCCCTTTACTGATACTCTAATGACTCAATCATATATTATATTCACGAACTGATACATCAATGTATGTTGGATTATAGTCTATCGCAAGTCTAACCCAAGTCCTACCCGATACTCGACTTGATTATTGACACCTTGACCAATGACTGGTATTATAGGGCGATTGCCATATTATTTTGTAACTAATACATCTAGGTTTCAAGGTATTATCGGCACCAGTACTCGGCTGGAGGGAATTCCCTTATCCATAGTGTATCTTGTTTCTCGTGCAGGTAGTTGCTCGTTTTATAAGTTTATTGGAGTTAATTCATGATACTACTCAAGACATAAAATTTTAGAGTCGACTACCTATCCTTTTTCTCCTTGGTTTCCTTTTGACATTAACCCAAACACCTATGCTATTAATAAACTGAACGACATGGCTAAGATTTGAGAATTAAGAGTTATTACAGAGGTTGGACTTACCAGTGAGAAATCGGAGGTTGTTCTTGACGAACTCCTCTCGAGCAAGCAAGTCTTCTTGGCTCCAGAGATGCAGGAGAAAGATTAGGGTTTTACAAAGAGGCAAGGGGTTCCTGTCTCTTGATTATATACTCAAGCTTAGGATATGATCGAATACCCCAGGGAATGAGAAAGATTAATTCAAGTTTAAATCGAACTCGAAGCCACATGATTTGATTTGGGTTCGACTCTTATTAGTTGGCCGTTGGGGAATTTGAATTGGCAATTTTGCAATCCGCCCCCTTCACTTCACATGTTTAGTTTAAAGGCCACACCATACTTAGTTGTAGTATTAGTACTAAACTTCCTTAAGAAATATATATATCTATATAATATATAATGGCATTAATAGTGATAATAAAATGTATTATTAATAGGAAATTTTGGTTCAAGGGCTCACAAGAATCTCATCTACATGCTTGATATCCTTCCTTGATCCATTTTTTTGACCTCTCGTTTGACTGTTTTGATTTGCATCTTGCTTGATCTTTTTCTACTATGAATCTTATTTCTGGTGCTTAATAGCGGTTAGAAAGATGACTACACTAGTATATGCCCCATAGGCCAATTACATGGTTAGAAGGATTACAATGGCAATTAGTATACATTAGAGGTCCTATTTGAGTTATAAAGGTATTAAGGGATTATATACTTCAAGGATCGAGGAACCCTATTTTCCTAAAGGTATGATCTTGTGTGAAGGATTAGTAAATTCTAAGTTGCGTACTAGCAATATTACCAACTTCGAATGATAGTTAGGATTTTATTTTGAAACTACTAGGTGGTAGTCACAAGAGGGTCGATAGAATCTATAAAAGATTGAGAAAAAAAAATTAATTTTTGATTTTTGAAGATTTTAGAAAATATTTATGGCTTATTGGGTTATAGATATACATACTTTTGGAGGATATGAAATCGATTTGATGAAAATTTTAAAATTTCAAATTTTGGCGTATGATTTATGGTTGATAAGTTTATTTAAATTTTCAGTTTAAAGTTTGGATTAATGGTATTAAAATTTTGGTGAAAAAATACTGATAAGATAAGGGTTTATCTCGAAATTGATTAGAGAATGTGAAATTTTAAGTTATGATTATGTTGACGATCTAAAATGACTAGAGAATGTGGTAGTTTATCTTAAGATTTGAAATACATATTGACAAAGTTTTGAGGAACTCGAATTTATAGATATATATCTTATCGTGATAGGGAACCAAGATGGAAGCGAGGTCGCCCTAATGAGATTAGGAGTGTCTACAATACCATGCACCGTACGGTGCATTACGCTGAGTTCATTGAGGCGATCAGGTATGAGTTTGATTCGAAAAGGTATGATTTCAATTTTGAAGAAGTATTGATCGAGTTGGTTTCAATGTGCATATATCGAGTGGAGTCCCTTGCGATCGGAGTATCGCCTTGCGACAAGTTGAAGCATGGGTATGATAGTTAAATCAGTCGGTTAGTTCAAGTGAACGCGAAGTGCTTGCATGGTTAGCTCAGACGAGATGATCGTGCAACGATGATAAGGTATCGGGCTGCATCAGCTCGATAGAGCGATGGGCATATCGACTTAAGGTGGGCGGGTTCAGGCCCTTCTCTCATACTCCTTCATGTCTAATAAAATGAATCCTGATATGCTGTTGTTGCTATCGAGTTGGTGAGCTTGGTTCAATTGAGTAAAGGCCTTAGTGCGTATCGAACATTAAGATAGAGCATTAAACAATCAACAATTGAGGCGACGTACATTAAGTGCACGGGTCGCGGTAGGATATTGATGGTAGAACATTAAAAGGCAAATATTGAGACGTGCATCAAATGCATGACTCCGAGAATATTGAACAATAGGCCTAGAATGTTGAATATGGCGTTGAGCGTGCATCCGTGCACGAAAATTATGCGTTGGTTTAATAAGCAAAATAGACCAATCATGTCACAATACCACAGAACTGTCGGAACATTGAAGTCTATGCTTCGCCCACAAAGCATAAAGTTATGGCACAATTGTCGAGAAACTGTTATTATGCGAATAACTTGAGATTAACAAATTGAGTAGATATTGTGTATTGGGGCAATGTGTATCAATATGGATGTATTGGGGCATATTTCCACTGGAAGTTGAGATAGATTGAGTTGAGATGGAACATGAATTGAGAACTTGAGATTTGGTCGGAATAATAACTTGCTTATTTTTGTGCGTTGCATGGTCAATAGACTTGGATAACCTATGCACGGGTTTTGGTATCCCTCGAACGAGTTATGGCTGGAGCACCTGAACCATTCGGCCTAGGAGGAAATTGAGATTGGTATTTGTGGTACACTTCATTAGGATGGCTTGCGATCGGCCACTGATGTGATAAGCTACAATACTAGTAAGTTTGGGGTCCTTTGGATACTGGGATAGCAACCTGTACGGGGAGCGATCGTTGGCTTACATGTTGAGATATCAGTCCATTACGGCACGAAACATCGTGACCTTTCATATAGATAGGGTCGGTGAACTTGAGATTAGAATTGGACGCATGCATAGGCCCTGCCACCCTTGTGATTATGATTGTGATTGTGTTGAGTTGGTGGTATGAATGGCTATTGGCATGCGGGCTTGGCGAATCGAGGCGGAGATGTGCACAATCACTATTTATCAATATCATGTGGCTAACAGTATCTGTTGTAGGGACATGGTAGTGGACACATTTATGATTCAAGTTCTTATCGATAACATGCTTTACTATTTTGAATCTTGCCATAAAACTGATCCTAAGGCAATAATAGAAAGATCACATAATAAGATGCATGCTCCACAAAATTACTTAGTGTTGGTTTAGGCGAGTGGGTCTTGATCGGTACGACGAGAGGATAAGTACTGATCCCACACCAGATTGCTTGGAGGTTCAGGAAATGGTCTGCTCATGGCGGAGCTTCGCTTGGATGCGTTGAGGCATGGAGTTCCTTAGCGTATTCGAGGCATACGACCGCACTGGGTTCGACATGCAACATAAAGATGTTTCGGCCGGGAGTTATTGGATGTACTATAAAAGACATGATGTATAGAACAAGATCCATTGTGAGCTAGAGAGATCATGAGTGTTGTAAGCCAATTGGCATATTGAGTTGAGCTATTCAAGCTTTTGTAATCTACTTCATTATGAATAAAGAGAATCTTATTATATATTATGTTTCCTTCCGTATGCGAATGTTATCAATTTGAGATAAACACTATGTGAACTTGTCATCTTGTCTTGCACGAGCGCAACTCCAGGCTCGTACGACATCATGCCCCAGTGAGGGATGATTAATTCTCGTGAAATCTAGCGAGGATAAGCGATTTTTTGGGTCAGAGCGTGACAGATTGGTATCAAAACGGTTCCATCCTTTGGACCGTGAACGAATCTCTTTGACCCCGAGTTGCTTTCGTAATCGAAATCAGTTGGCCCTAAGTTGTTTCTACAATCACATGACTCATAAATCTTCTCGATGCTACACTGGATGTTCCATATAATAAGTCTAAATACTTGTGTGTGTTTTGGTTGCATATGTTTGGGAATTTACGTGATACTGTCGAGTTATGCTGCAAAATGTTGGTTGCATCAAGTGCTACGAATCATATTGTAACCTCCGTTAACCAAATTTTGGATTTTTTGATTTTTTTTAAATTTTTATTTTTTTAATAAATCTTTGAAAATCGTGAAATTGTAATATCGAGAAAATATTTTCGATTGTAATTTGTTATCGATATTTTATTGGACTATTAGTTTTGTAAAAAAAACTATTTTTGTGAGATTATATTCTAGTGGAATCTTCTTGTTCATTTTCTTAAATTTATATAAATTATAAATATTTATTTTGAATACGTAAAAGATTTGTCAAAATATTATCGTAAATAAATATACTTTATTCTAATTTATTTGAAATCATATAGTTTCTAACAATTATTGCAATTAGCTAGCTAATAGGTAGTAAACAATTATTAGCAGTTAGTGTTAGTGTTAGCAATTAACAGTTTTTTTACTAATTTCTCTTAATTCTATTACATATACATTTAGACTTTAGGGTTTCCATTCATACCCTATAAATAAGCACACTTTCTAATATTTTACACAAATCCCAAACCCTAAACACACACACACACTCTTGTAGCCGTCACCCCCCTTTACTGCCACGGCCGACAATCACCCGGCCATCGTCGGAGCTCCTAAGCCAACCCCGACCGCCATTGCCACCACGCCACCACCATTCCCGAACTCCCCTGCCTCCTCTACCTGGACAGCGTCCAACCAACCCCCAAACAGAGTATCCACCATCACCTTTCCGTCACCACCACCTCGGCCAACTTGGCCTCAACCGATTTCAAAGCCCAAAACAATCGCCCCAGGCCAATTTCCACCGTCACCACCAATACCACAAGACCACCACCATGAAGTTCACCATCCCCAGCCAGCCACCATAGTCCCCTGCATCACGACCACCACCATCACCAATCTCATCACCACACCCCCAAGCCAACCCCACACAACCACCCATCGTACACATAGAGAGGGTGAGGAAAACCTAACCTCTTCCCAAAGCCACTGCCGCTGTCAGTGGGCCGTCGAGCGCGTCCCCTGCATCCACTACGACCCAGCGCCGTCGTGGATCGGGATCCGCGCGTCGCCAGCGTCAGCTACGAAGTGGACAGACCCAACGCCGCCTCCCTTCCGCCCTAGGCACGGTTCCATGCTCCGGCGCCGCTCTTCCCGAGCCGCCACCCGGTTCGCCGATGTTTGCCAATGTGAGCTCCCGTTTTCCCTCTCCCTCTTCATTCATCTTGTGGAGATTTGTGTTGAGCAGCAGCTCACACCCCCTTCTCTCTCCTTGCTTCTTCCCTCTCTTTAAATTTCATTATTATTGAGTTGTGTGGTGCTGCTTTGAGTAAGCAGCAGAATGAGAACCCCCCTTCTGTGTTTACTAAATAGGATTTTTAGGATTTTAATTATTATCTTTTTCTTGTGGTTAAAAACAATAGGGATTTGGGTTAATGGGTGTCATTAGTAATGAATAGCCATGATTAGGAATTTATTACTGTTATTATTTTTGGCTGATTTCTTTTTAGGAAACAGTATAGCACATATATTTTAAACTATATTACTTTATTTTAGTAGATAAAGATATATGTATAAAACATGTATATATATGGATATATATAAATGGATTTAAGAAATGTGAATATTATATTATACTGGTATCAATACTAGTTTATCATTTTTTATTATTTTTGATGATACTAAGTTTTAGGGTTGAACCGTTAATTCATGGGCTGAGGGATATTTTATAAATTCTAGTTTGGCTTTTTGTCTATTTTTGGATTTAAAAATATAAGTATGTACATGCATTCTATGAAAACTATAATTTTTGTGGCTATTGTTACCAAATGTATTATTTATTTGGAATTACATGATAATATTTCTATAAATATTATTAAATTTTTGACCTGAAATCATGTCTAACTAAAATTGGAGTTTTGTACTAAAGGATTTTCGGGTTTTCAAAATATTATGAAACACACACACACACACACACACACACACACACACACACACATATATATATATATATATAGTTTGAATAAAAAATATATATATATATATAGTTTGAATAAGGAAATATAGTTTCTAATGTTATAAATATTTTTAAAAATAGATATATGTAGTAGTTATGCTTTTTCCTTAAATCATAAAATCGCGACTATTAAATTTATTTCCTATTTCTTGATTAGAATATCGTGCCGAGCTCTGATTTTAGGCTTCTATAAACCAAACTAGGCTATTTGGACCATTCTGGACTCAATAGAACTACCTGTGCCGTCGTTTGGGACCATCTTATGGAGCATAGCGTCGTACCTATCCCGTGGCGACACGTTCGTATCGCGTACGTCGACTCCAACCAAATTCTGGAGAGTACATTCTCTGATTATTTTCATCATAATACTATCTATATTGCCTGCTCTAGACTACTTTATTTGATGCTGACACATTGTTAACACGGATTGGTACTATATGGATCTTGTCAGGAGATGTTATCTCCTTATCGGGTGCATCGGGTATTTCATGTTCATGTACTTTATCATGTACTCCTTGTATTCGTATTATTCATGTACTGTTTATTATTTTTTATTATTTTTGATGATACTAAGTTTTAGGGTTGAACCGTTAATTCATGGGCTGAGGGATATTTTATAAATTCTAGTTTGGCTTTTTGTCTATTTTTGGATTTAAAAAATATAAGTATGTACATGCATTCTATGAAAACTATAATTTTTGTGGCTATTGTTACCAAATGTATTATTTATTTGGAATTACATGATAATATTTCTATAAATATTATTAAATTTTTGACCTGAAATCATGTCTAACTAAAATTGGAGTTTTGTACTAAAGGATTTTCGGGTTTTCAAAATATTATGAAACACACACACACACACACACACACACACACACACACACACACACACACACACACATATATATATATATATATATATATATATATATATATATATATATATATATATAGTTTGAATAAGGAAATATAGTTTCTAATGTTATAAATATTTTTTAAAATAGATATATGTAGTAGTTATGCTTTTTCCTTAAATCATAAAATCATGACTATTAAATTTATTTCCTATTTCTTGATTAGAATATCGTGCCGAGCTCTGATTTTAGGCTTCTATAAACCAAACTAGGCTATTTGGACCATTCTGGACTCAATAGAACTACCTGTACCGTCGTTTGGGACCATCTTATGGAGCATAGCGTCGTACCTATCCCGTGGCGACACGTTCGTATCGTGTACGTCGACTCCAACCAAATTCTGGAGAGTACATTCTCTGATTATTTTCATCATGATACTATCTATATTGCCTGCTCTAGACTACTTTATTTGATGCTGACACATTGTTAACACGGATTGGTACTATATGGATCTTGTCAGGAGATGTTATCCCCTTATCGGGTGCATCGGGTATTTCATGTTCATGTACTCCTTGTATTCGTATTATTCATGTACTCTCATGTGCTCACATGTGCTTCATGTGTAAACTAACAATCATCTAAGTAACATGTCGTAATTAGATCCTTGTGTATTGATTAGGACGGGGGAGTAGAAGTAGTTATTTGATTAAATTTCTCTAGTGTACTCATGTATATGTCGATTATGCCTTCACGTATAATCGAGTTGCCGTAGAATACTCTTGTGCAACCTAAGCCAATCACATAACTGTTTTGTGCTCTAAATCACTTATATTTATTATAGTTTAAATATTCTCTATCTTATTCATGTACTCAATTTTCTTATATCTTTATGATATTATTTTGCTATTTCTCTGTATTTTTTTTCCAGTATGTCATGTATTTTATTCTATTGCGAGTTATATATTTTCTACCATGCACTGGAACTGCTTTTAGAGTTATGTACTTTGCTCCAATCCTGACTGGATAACTATTTTTAAGGTAATGTTATGCCCCACACCATGGAATTCATGATGACAGATCTTGATACATTTTTAGATCGTGAGTTGACTTCTGGAGAGCTCTAGGCCATTGTATTTTTATTTATGTTTCGTTATCGGATTTGCCTCCGATATATTCTCACTACCAAAATAAGTCATATTGGCGACAACATTAGCGACTCCGACTAAATACGTCGCTATTTTTGGTGTATTTAGCGACGTATCAAAGTGACGCCGCTGAACGTCGTATTCAGCGACGTTTAGTGACTGATAGCGACTAGCATTATGGTTTGGAAAGAACAAGTCGCGGTTTAGTCACAGAAAGTCGCTGATTGAATTTATTCAGCGACGTTTTGTGACTTTTACTCCAGTACGTCGCAAGTTTATTAGTTAACAGCGACGTTTAGCGACGTCTTTATAAGTCGTCGCTAAAATCTTTCATATAGGGTGCTGGGAACCGATCGACTTCATTTTTTTCCCCTAAAATTTTCGATCTCTCGCGTGCCTCGAGCCCCAAATCTCTCTCCTCCTCTCCCTCTCATCTCCGACGACCTCCTCCCCCCTCTCGTCTTCGGTAACCCCTCCCCGTGGTGACCCCCTCCCCTCAGCGACCCCCTCCATCGGCGACCCCCGTCCCTCCGTCGCACCTCCACCGTCGAGTCCCCTCGTCAACGCCGACCCGACCATTCCCCTCCGTCGCTGCTCTATCCCCGACGACCCCAACCCGACTCCGACCAAGGCAGGTAAACCCTAACCCTAGCTCCCTCCTCCTGACGTGCTGACACATACACGAAACGCACACACGCTGACACGACACACACATATGCTGACACGATACGTACACACCCTGACATGACACTAACACGACATGCTGACACGACACACACACATGCTGACACGACACACACACACATGCTGACACGACATGTTGTTTAGTGTGTCACACTCATATGCTTGTGAGTATGTGACAGTTTGGAGAGGAGGGGACTGTCAAAAAAAAGTTTTATGTGGCATCCCCATTGTGAGAACACATGAGTAGCTATGGGCTAATGTGTATCCTAGTGAGTGAGTGTTAGAGTGAGGTATCCTATAAGTGAACTTGAGTGTCTAGGAGGTGAGTATCCTATGACAGGTTAGTACGTGAGGTATCCTAAGAAGTATATAGCATGGTTTAAAGTATCGGCCGATACCGATCCGATACGGTCGATACTGATACGGTTTGGCATGTCCTGATCCGATACCGACCGATACCCGATACTTACCGATACCAACATTGAGGGTCTCTTTTTCGGTCAATTCGGCAAAAAAATTAAACAAAAAAGATAAATCATCAAGGGTTTAAAGAATAATAAGATTATAAAATCATGTAAAAGAAGAAAATCAATCTATTATATGTAAACCAATCGCTAAAGGTTATTACAATGTTATTTAATTTCAAAAGTACTACGAAATAACACTAAAAATACTTAAATTTTGCCTAAATGTGTAAAATATATGTTTTTAAATGTAAATAATTCATTAATAATTTTTTTTTTCGATACCAAAAAATTCGATCGTATTTCTGGAATTATTATCGTCGGTCGTTTGGGATCCGTTGACAGAGTTGAGCATATTCTTCAGAGATCTTTGTTCTACTAAGTTGCTTGTCGATCGTCTAGAAAAGCAGGAGAAGGACATTGCAGTAACGCTGTGCAAGCTTGAGAGGGTGTTCCCTCCTGGGTTCTTCGACTCCATGGAGCATTTGCCAATTCATCTATCCTACGAGGCACGTGTTGGTAGGCCCCATCAGTTATCGGTGGATGTACCCGTTTGAGCGACATTTGAACCACCTAAAGAGAACGATGAAAAACAAGGCTCGGGTCGAGGGTTCTATTTGTGAAGCCTATGTTCTCGAGGAGATTACAAACTTCTGCTTGATTTATTTCAAGCCACATGTTGCTACTAATAGAACAAGAGCTCCCAGAAACAACGATGAATATCTTGAATCTAATGATGCAATACTGAAAGTCTTCAATGCTTTCGGAAAGCCTTCCGGGAAAATGAAAAAAAATATCTGAATGACGAAGAACTAAGGGCTACTCAGTTATATATATTGCTCAACTGCGATGAGGATGAAGTGGAGATGCTCAAGGGCTACTCCTTCATGCTTAATAAAATGAATGCTGATATGCTAATATTGCTATTGAGTTGGTGAGCTTGGCTCAATCGAGTAAAGGTCTTAGTACGTGTCGAACATTAAGATAGAATATTGAACAATCAATAATTGAGGCAACGTGTATCATGTGCATGGGTCGCAGTAGGATATTGATGGTAGAACATAAAAAGGCAAATATTGAGACGTGCATCAAATGCATGACTCAGAGAAAATTGAACACTAGACCTAGAACGTTGAATATGGTGTTAAGCGTGCATCCATCCATGAAAACCATGCGTAGGTTTAATAAACAAAATGGACAAGTCGTGGCACAATGCCACGAAATTGTCGAAACATTGAAGGGTATGCTTCGCTCACGAAGCACGCAGTTGTGGCACAATTGTCGCAGAATTGCTATTATGAGAATAACTCAAGAATAAGAAATTTTGTAGATGTTGTATATTGGGGCAATGTGCATCAATATGGATGTATTGGGGTATAGTGCCGTTGGAACTTTAGAAAGATTGAGTTGAGATGGAACATGAATTGAGAACTTAAAATTTGATTAGAATGATAACTTGCTTGTTTTTGTGTGCTACATGGTCAATGGACTTGGATAACCTGTGCACGGGTTTTGGTATCCCTCGAACGAGTTATGGCCGGGGCACTGGGACCGTTCGGCCTAGGAGGGAATTGAGATTGGTATTTATGGTGCACTTCATTAGGACGGATTGTGACCGACCACTGATGTGATAAGCTACAATACTAGTAAGTTCGGGGTCCTTCGGATACTGGGCAAGCAACCCGTACGGAAAGCGATTGCCGGATTACACATTGATATATAAGTCCATTACAGCACGGAACTCCATGACCTTTCATATTGATAGGGCCAGTGAACTTGAGATTAGAATTTGATGCAGACGCAGACCCTGCCACCCTTGTGATTGTGACTGTGACTGTGATTGTGTTGAGTTGGTAGTTTAAATGGCTATCGGCATGCAGGCTTGGCAAATCGAGACGGAGATGTGCATGATCACTATGTTTATCAATATTATGTGGCTAACAGTATCTATTGTAGGGACATGGTACTGGACACAATTATGATTCAAGTTGCTATTGATCACATGCTTTACTATTTTGAATCTTTTCATGAAACTGATCCTAAGGCAATAATAGAAAGATCACATAATGAGATGCATGCTCTACAAAACTACTTAGTGTTGGTTTAGACGAGTGGGTCTTGATCGATATGACGAGAGGATAAGTATTGATCCCCTACCAGATTGCTTGCAGGTTCAGAAAATGGTCTGCTCATGGCAAAACTTCGTATGGATGCGTTGAGGCATGTAGTTCCTTAGCATATTTGAGGCATGCGACTGTACTGGGTTCGGCATGCAACATGAAGATGTTTCGGTCGGGGGTCATTGGATGTGCTATAAAAGACATGATGTATAGAACAATATCCTTTATGAGCTAGAGAGATCATGAGTGTTGTAAGCCAATTGGCATATTGAGTTGAGGTATTCAAGCCTTTGTAATCTACTTCATTATCAATAAAGAGATTCTTATTATATATTCTGTTTCCTTCCATATTCGAATGTTATCAATTTGAGATAAACACTATATGAACTTGTCATCTTGCCTTACATGAGCGCAACTCCATGCTCGTGCGGCATCACGCCCCAGCGATAATGATGTATTCGGGCGTAATCTAGCGAGGACAAGCAATTTTTTGGGTCGGGGCATGACATTGTCTCACCTCAGTTGCCATATTACCTACGACTATAAAAGTTGTATATACACAAGTGTAGTTAGTCATCGACCAAGCCTTGTAACTACATCCTCGTCTTGAGTTACTCGCCCTTACCCTCGACCCTAGATATATTATCATGATCTTTTAATCATTTAAAACTTGAGAATAAATAGAAACGTTCCTCGTATCGTACCCTACGTAGGAGATTATCCTCTCTAGGAACCTTGTCTCTTGAGTCTCTAAATTATTTTATCTTGATCTACTTGATTCCTTAATATTTTTTATTTCCTATTTTATCTTGATTTACTTTAATCCTTAATATCCTATATTTCTGTGTTAACTAGCAACCCTCATTCATTATCCAAACCTTACCACAATCTTTAAACCCAACCATATGGACTTCTTTTCCTCCCAATTGATTACTTCTCTCATGAAAGATTATTATTAAAATCCTTCGTGATTCGTGCTACCTTAACCTTAATATATTTTCCTTGTGCAGCGAATCATGACACCCTTCGGTTAGAATGGGGCTAGATTAAAAAACCCCATAGAGAAGATTAATGGTATAGGTGGTTAAGATGATTATGCAATTATGAGGTATATATAAGATTAGACAAAAGTTGAAATATGTGGTAAACACTATTACATGAATTTGAGGAATGTGATGTGTTTAGAATGATATGATCAAAGGTGAATAGGCTTCACAATTGACAAAAATTAGTTAATCAAATATCGAGTGTGAGTTCTTTTTATTTTTGATGCTTTAATGATTAAGTTTCTATGACGAGTATGGATATGAATTTCATTTTAAGACGAGTTGATTTATGCTTCGACTAAATTGGTGGATATATATATATATATATATATATATATATATATATATATATATATATATATATATATATATATATATATATATATATATATATAAGAAACTCCCTCATTTTATTCCATAAAGGCTCAAAATGCCGAAGCCTCTACAAGTATACCCTAGGCACAAAATGCCGACGTCTATATAAGTATACCAACAAAACTTGAAAATAGGAGATTCGGAGAGAAGAGAAACCCAAAAGTCTGTCTGACCATGCGAACAGAAGTTCCTGATCTTACGGCATTGCCGGAGGACCTCCCATATGATCTTGTCGGCGTTGTACTGGTGACCCTCGTATCTCTCCTTTTTACGGTTCTTCCATAAGACCCACGTGGTAGCTGCCGCAACGATCTGGTGTCCGTGGGATATGGATGCCCAGCCAGCCAAAAGATCGTAGAAGCACCTGCCTCCCTGAGCCTGACTACATTGCTGGGACAGAACTCGTCAGACCTTGACGGGTAGTTTCCCCTGACAGAGGATGTGGTCGACGATTTTCGTCTGACGCTCTGAGCAGCAATTATATGCAGACGCTAAGATGAACCCAATAGTGAGCAGATTGTCATCCGTGGGTAGCTTCTTCTGATGTGCCCTCCAAAGAAGGATGGACCACTTCTTGGGGATGCAAGTCTGCCAGAAGGCTGCAATGATCGGAGTTGGCGTCCCAGGACCGCGGGCCACCTGTCTGGCCGAGCGCACGGAGAAGCATCCCGAAAGTTCGACCGACCACCTCAGCTCATCTGTTTCATTATCGATCTTAAGACCTCGACGACGGATGCAATCTTCAGCCCCATCTTCGGCCCAATCACGGACCTTGGCCGAATTCCAGTCGTTCCCAGAGTAGTCCCGTAAATCCTTGATCTTGCTGTTCCCCCGGGCCGTCGATAGGCTGGGGAGCTAGGAATCTCTAGTCCAACGTTTAAGGAAGGTCGAGGATTCTCTATCGCCCAAATGAAGGCAAATCACCAGTTCGGCAATAGTGTGCCCGATGAGGATACGTCGCTACGCCGCAGAGGATCTGCTGTTGGGAATGGCCTGTGACGGGTGAATGTGCTTGAAATATCTGGCCTTCATGAATCTAGCCCATAGGTTCTGATTCGTTCGAAGCTTCCACCACAGCTTCATCGAGAAGGCATCCGCAATGTGAGAAAGTTTTACGAAGCCCATGCCCCCTTCCTCGGTGGGTCTAGCTATGGTGTCCCAACTAGCCCAATGATGCTTGACGTGGCCACCACTGTGCCCCCAAAAGAAGTTGCTTATGATGCTTTCCACCAAAGAGAGTACCTTCTTGGGAGGGGAGCACGCTGCCAGGGTATATGGATATGTATGTTAGAATATGTTTGATGAGGATCATCTTGCCGCCTGGGTATAAAGTAGTGTTGTGCCACCCCTCCAGTTTTCTCCTGACTCTGTTAATCAACTCATCAAAAATGCCAGCGTTAGATTTATCGTATACGAGGGGACATCCGAGGTATTGGAATAGAGGGTATTTAATGGAGAAAGAGGTGATATTGGAGATGCTAGCCGCACTCTCTCTCTTGATGTTGTGGTGGGCATAGATGACGCTCTTAGCAGGATTGACCTTCTGACCTTAGCAGGAGGAGTATCTATGGAGGGTATTATGGACCACCTCCACCGACCCGACATCCCCAGATGTGAATATGAGGATATCGTCCGCATATGCCAGGTGGGTGATGATCGGGCAACCGTTGACAGTATGGAAGTGCTGGAAGTTCGGGGTACGAACCATTTTGTTCAGATTTTTGCTCAATGCTTCTGCCGTAATGATGAAGATGGTGGACAATAAGGGGTCTCCTTGCCTGACGCCGCGACTCGATTTGAAGAATCCGTCGGATTGTCCGTTGATCACCGTAGAAAATTAGGAGTTCCTGATCGATCTCCAGACGATGTTGGTCCAGGTTTTCGAGAAACCAAAGGCCCTGAAAACCCAGATCATGAATTGCCAATCCAGCCTGTCATAAGCTTTCTCCATGTCCAATTTGATCGCAATGTTGCCACCTCTAGCAGGAAGTTTCATGCTGGTGATTAACTCTTGAGCAAGCATGATGTTATCATGGATGTTTCTACCTCGGACAAATCTACTTTGCTCCTCAGAGATGATCTTGGGAAGCAGGTCTGACATGCGGGAGGCGATGATCTTAGAAATGATCTTGTTGGTGAAGGTGCACAGAATAATAGGGCAGACGTCACGAAAAGTCTCTGGATTATCTTTCTTCGGGATGAGGATCAGGTTGGTGGAGGAGATGGCTCTGGGGTAAGTTGCTCCATGGAAAAAGGCAGTTACCGCTTCATAGATGTCTTTTTTGATTATATCCCAGCACTCTCGGAAAAACACCCCCGAAAATCTGTCCGATCCTGGCACACTGTGGGCATCAAGGGCTCAGACCACGTCTTCCACCTCCTATTCGGACGGAGGGATGTCCAACTGGATGTTATAATGACCCTTTCTTTGGTGAATAGCTGAGAGTAGAACTTCTCTGCCGCTACCAGAATTCCCCGTTGGTTACTGATGATGTTACCGGAATCGTCGAGAATCTGATGGAGGTTGAGTTTCTGTCTGCGGCCATTGGCACAGGCGTGGAAGTAGGATGTGATTTTGTCCCCCTAGCTGTCCCATTTAAGTCTCGCCTTCTGTTTCCAAAAGTCAGTTTCAACTTTCAGCCAAAATTTGAGAATAGCTTTGGTGAGGTTAAGAGCTTTCCTGGCTGCAGGTGATCGGTCTGTAGTTAATAGGGCCTCGGCATGAGTGACATCATCCTCTGCGATGCAAACTGCCTGAAAAATATCCCCGTACGCCTGTTTGCTCCAAGCCGAGAGGGCTTTCTTCATCACCTTAAGCTTGTTGACTACCCTGATGAGCGGGTCGGCGGAGCCCTCGCTGTTCCAGGCTCCTGCAACAACGTGCTTGAATTGGGGGTGTTCGCTCCAGAGGTCGAGAAATCAGAAGTTTTTTTTTACTCTGATTGGCGATGTTTTTAATCTCAACCAGGAGGGGAGCGTGGTCAGATTCGGTGGCATTGAGGTGGAAATATATATATATATATATATATATATATATATATATATATATATATATATATATGAAGCTCCCCCTTAGAAAACCCCCTAAAAACCCCCTCACTCTCAGCCGTCCATTTAATGTTAATATTAATGTTAATGTTAATATTAATGTTAATATTAATGTTAAATACTAAAATTAACATTAAACTTAACATTAAAATTAATATTAACATTAACATTAATATTAACATTAACAATAACATTAATATAAAAATAAAAATAAAAATTAATATTAACATTAATATTAACATTAATATTAACATTAACATTAATATTAACATTAATTGGACGGCTGAGAGTGAGGGAATTTTTAGAGGGTTTTCTAAGGGGGGCTTTTGATCTGCTATATATATATATATATATATATATATTTTTTTTTTTGATCTGCTATATATATATATATATATATATATATATATATATATATATATATATATATATATATATATATATATATATATATATGTTGGAAGAAAAAGATTAGAGATTTATTGAATTGAAAGTTTTGGGACTTATTGGATTTTTATTACGAGGTATAGAATTTAAAAATATATTCTTAAGGCATCTAGGATTTTGTAAGTTAAATTTTTGGGGGATAAATATCAAATTGAGTCAAAGGAAAAGAAAATGAGTTTCAAGGAATTTAATTTTTTTTATGGAATGTAAATTTTAAGGAGAAATAATAAATTAGAGGAAGATTTGAGTATCAAATGACATTGATGATTTGTTAAATCACAAACTTTGAAGATCGTGACAGCATCGAACATGAATTTAAATTTTGAATAATGGAGTTATTTGTAGATCGAGGAATTATTACCTATTTTTGAGATTATACATTCATAGGATTGATGTTAGTGTTGATCGAGATTAGATACTGAGCGGGATGACATGTACGTGATCATTTCTAAACTGCACCCATTGATTTTGTTTGTTTAGCTATCCAAGTTGCTTGTTTTCAATAGAAATCGTTCCGACTCGTTGGTTACATTTTAATCGTATTTTCTGATCAAAGAAACTCTTCAACCTCCTCAACCCTACCTATCCTAGTTATTTTTTAATTTCGAGAACGAAATTCTTGTAAGTTGGATAGGATGTAAACCCTCTAAAATTTTCCTATAAATTTTTATTTTTATCATTTAAATTATTTTGGTATTATACGTCGAGAGCATAAATACGAAGTATTTATTTTTATATACAAAAAGTTTTATTATAGATTTTTTTTATAGAAAATAAATAGTTTGGTTTCCATATCTATACGGTAAAGATATTTTCTATTTGGTTTGATTATAAATATGTCGCCATAGATTGTCAAAACTTGATTTTTATTTTATTATTATATAAAGACTATTTTATTTGCTATACAAGTATATGTAATGATTTATAAAATAATATTTTTTTATAAATAATATGGAGTATATTAGAAAATAAATTTTATGTAAATGTACTATTTGCATGCGAGGTACACAAAATAAATTCAGTTTGATTTTCAAAACTTATTTGAAAACTATTTTTACTTATAAAAAGATATTTTAAGTTTATTTGCTGTGATTTAAATTGGAATTAGATTTTATTAGATTAGATTTTAATGGTTTAAACTAAATATTTATCTAGTTTTAAATTTGGATAGACATTATTGAAATGGTTTTAAATTTATTTAAATTAAATGTGTTATTTATCTATTAGGGGTTTAGAGGAGTCCTAATCATTATCAAACTAGGAGCCCACCTCCTATATAAGGAGAGTTCTTTTGCTCTTTTTCCTAGAAACCCAAATAGCTCCACAACCAATTCTCATCCATCCAAATTTTTGTCGAACATCGTATTGGTGTCCAACTTCACTGTGTCAGCCATGACGACCTTAGGTCCGACCTGGAGTATTTTTCCACTAGATTATATTCCTTAGAAGTACGTTTTGATCCTGTGTCCGATACCCCGGACATGGTTCAACCCACAAGAATCCAATCCCGGACCCATCCTTTTCATGTTAGAACGCCAGGACACGATTACAGTCGTCGACACAATTCCCAATAAAAAATTTCTAACACTAACCCTAAATTCTTGGTTCCCTGCTCTTCCACGCTGTCGAAGCGCAACCGCCATCGCGACTGCCCTGTCACCCGCGCCGTCCACTGAGCGCTGCCATCTCCCGACCACCACTCCTGGCCGCATCCGCTGCCGGCCGGCACCTCTTTCCCGGCATCTCCCCAACTCCAACTTCGCCAACCTTCTTTTTTCGACCGCCACAACCTTGACCTCCCCTGCTACCAAATAAAAAACCACCGCCTCCTCCTTATCCAGGCCACCACCAGAGCACCATCCCTACCGAAACCACCGCCATCACCCGAAATCACCACTACAACCCACTACTCCTCGTCGGAGCGCCCTGTCTCCGACCATCACCGCTCAGGCTTCACCTTCCACCACCGTTCTGTCACTATCACGGCTATCCTAGTCGAAGCCGTAATCGAGCCTCCTGGTCCTCTTACCGCCAGTACCAACACCATCTTCGCCGTGCCCCCACTACCACCTCCGACCATCACCATCATCATCATTCACCACCACGATCACCCCAACCAGGATACTACCAACCTTCTGCCTCCACCGCTCACCGCCAGACCCCCGCCATCACAGAACATCTTCACCGTTGCTGCCACCACATCACTCCACCGTCGGTTCCTTTGTCCGGCCACCTCGACCTCGATTTCGGCATCGCCCAGCCAGATCGGCTACCTTCGCCCAGATCCAGCCGATCCCCGACTGCTTGGACTTGATCCTCTTCCCAATGAGTTCCTCGAGCTCTCCAACGGTGCTATGCGTGACCCGGTCTCCGACGAGCGATAGCTTCTCCAACACCTCCATGACGGTGTCTCTGCCTTTGAAAACCATGTCTCTGCTACAGCTGCCAGCTTCCTCGTGAGCCATAGCACCGAACCTCGAGCTCAGTACAACCTCGTCGGTGGACCCAGAGCCCGATGATGTGCTTCCCTCCCGTGTGTCGACAACTGTATTTCTCCATCGTTTCCAGTGGTGAGACTCCTCTCCACGCACCCTCAGCACACCCTTCTCTCTCCTTCGCTATCTTCTTCTTCGTCTCAACCCTTTTTCTTTCGCTTCTTCATCTCTGCTCTCTCCCCTCCTCTTGTGTTTATTTTATTTTTTTATTACTTTTATTTTGTTGTGGGTTGCAGAAAAAGAGGGGGTGTAGGAAGAAGTATTAGTTATAATAGTTAGTTTATTATAGTAATATTTTAGTACAGTCAGTATGTACTAGTATATTGTACTAACCTTAGTATTAACATATATGTGTATATATATTATAGATTAGTATTAAATTTGGTGTTATTTATATTGTTTAATTAAATAAATTTATATTAAATTATTTTTTGAAAATTTTAGTGTAATAAAACATATACTATTGGGCTTGGCCCTACATATATTTTTAATTTTGGGTTGTAAATCTAAAATATATGGTTATATTATTTTATGATATTTTTAATATAGTTTTTAACCTAAGGAAAAAATAGGTTTTATCCTTAATATGATTTTCTAGAATATTTATCTAAAATATTATTTCTACAAAACTTACAGTTTTAGCCTAGAAAAGATTTTTGAATTATCAATATTTATTTAAAATTATTTTGACTAATAAATATAGGGTTCAAATATTAAAATATTTTCTAAAGATTTATAAGTATTTTTGGTCAAAAAATTTTTTTTGATTATCATCACTGATCATGACTAATCGTGCACTCCTATTTTCGTGGATTCGAACCCCTTCGCATCGACCATGGCTATTGGACAAATCGGGACATGTCAGATCATCGCACCACACCAGACAAGATACTTTACCATATTTACTACTTATAATTTTTGCATCTTTATTATTTAGTTGCTGCATATTTACTGTCTATTTATTTCTATTTTATCTAATTGCACCTCTGTTACTGTTCATGATTTACTTTACTATGCTTCTAATTATACATGATTCAAGTGCTAGTCATAATTTTATTCTTGTCTTTAAATTATGCGTATGGATCTAGAGTTAAGGAAATACCGTTTGTTAGTGCATTGCATAAACTTTGTCACAGCTGTGCCACGAGAGATGTGTGAGTTGTAAGTAGCATATAGGGGTAACTTGCATGTTGGTTAATCACCTGTGCGCATGTGTTAGGTCTAACTGCTAATAGATGCATGTTATGAGACCTAGCAGTTAGTAGAGGTACATGGTCATGGATACGAAGATAGGTGCATAGTATGGAAAGAACAATTCCTTAATGTTTGGGCCCTGTATGCACTTATACATTATCACCTGTGAGCTCCACCGGACACGCAAGTAAGATTACCCCTACTGTTACTGATTTTCTCTGACGTTCGTAGAGCGTTACGGACGTAGGCCCCTGGTGTCCATAGAGGGGACTATGCCAAACCCATATCGCCAGAGTGCCCATGTGTTGAATGTTTGTTCTTAACTGCATGTATACAGTAGAATTTTTAGGTGACCTTAGTATGTCTTGTCACACTCCGTTCCAATCATAGCATGGGACAATATCATTTCCTGGAATAGTATGCCATTTTTTGTCCTTGTTTAGATGCAGGGATGGTCCACTATTTCGATGATGGGATACTGGGCCTTGTTATAATTTAGATTATTTACTTTTACTTGTGACTTTGTGATATATTACATATTCATTTCATATGGCATGTTTTTCTGTATCTTGTTACGTCCCTCTGAGGACCTGATAATCTCTCCAGTTATAGGTGTTCACAACTTGCCGCAGGAGTTCTAGCCAGGATTGTATTATTCTCTTTTCTATTAAAGATGACTTGTTCTTGGATCGTCTTTTGTTGTTGTAACAAATTCTTTCATTTGTTATTTATTTCTTCTCACTTAAAATGCTTGGTAGTGTATTTATCTCCATCCAACAGCTTGTACAATAAAAATTCATATTTAATTTTATAATATCTTTATTCTTTTATTTGGTGGATGAGATTTAGTAAGCCATGATTATACTGCATTTACAGCTTACGTATATTTATATACGGCTGGCATGTTTACATACTTAGTCCTACATATTTGGGGACTAGAACGTTACACATATCTACAATATTTCTAATTAGTTTATAAGTACAATAATAATTTCTAAATAGTTTATAGGTATTTTCTATATAAATGAATAAATATTTTCTAATTAAGAATTTCTTTTCCTAAATTAAATTCCTCTCTAAGATTATTTTTTGATCATGACTAATCATATTTTCTACTTTCTGGCAAAAATGGACTTCTTTATTTTGACTCAGATTATTTGGATTATTTTCGACGTTGCCAGATCGTCGTACCATTACCAGACAAGATACCCTGTTATTTACTGTTTATTTACCTTTAGCTCATCATATGCATTTATTCATTTATTTATTTATGCAATATAAATAGTTTTTCCAAGTCGTACTTAGATACAAATTACTTTTTAGTCATGTTTTTCATTATTTTATTTATTTTTATGCACGTTGACTTAGAGTTAAGAGACTATTCTTTGTTTTTGCCACATTTATTAGCCTTGACACCTGTGTGCCACAAAGTCATGAGTCGTATATAGACTCGGTTTTGCGTACTGATTGTGCATCAGTGCGTACAGGTCATGCAATATGTTATAATTGCTAATAGATATGCATATTAGAAAGACTTAGCAGTTATTAGGGATAAAAACTGTGTTCTGGAGACGCATGGTTGTGTGTCATGGAGATGATCCATGTATAGTATCATCGAGGGAGACAGTTATTAGGTGTAGGGACTACTATTTACCTTTACACACTTTTGTTGGCCGATAGTAACTCGGATGAGCGCTACTTACTGCCACCTTTTACTTATTTTGTTTGTTCGGAGTGCCCTTGCAGGTAACGTTGTCACGCTCCAGAACCAGAATACTGGAGAGCGGGGGACAGACACAGCCAGCTACGTACATTGAAGTATAATCTACCCCGATATACGGTCACGGCTGTCTAGATGCATGAGGGTTTATCTAGAAGCCAACAGTCTCTTATGGTCATGAACAAGCCTAGTATCTCAATCTCAAGCAAGTAAGTAAATGTTACAAGATGTTAGATCATCAGACATACAAAGTAAGGCGTCCCAAACATTACATATTCAGATGATCATGAAGCTAGTCATACAAAATGTGAAGACTAGCAAGAGTTTCAGTCATACATGATCAACCCTAGGATTTGTCAATCATGTTACAGCCCGTAGGCAAACAGTAAGTAAAGTTGCAAACGAGCTAACACTTACTCGACGACAAAAAATCTCAAAAGAATATTTTTACAAGGGAGTGGGAGAGCAAAATAAGAACCCACACATTACCAGGGTTGCGCCTAGTGGTCACCATCTGGCTGTAAGTAAGGGAGATCCATGGGAGCTACTCTAAAATCTGGCCATACAGAACCAGCTGGGTCAGACCCCAAAAAGAGCAAGTGCCACAAGGAAGGCTTCACTTAAGAACTAAAACTAGCACATTAGCACATGGGAACATAAATGGTAATAAAAGACAAGAGTTAGGGAAAACAAGGTGATAAACGATAAGACAACTAAGGGACTATTCCGGTAGCCAAGTTACAACCCGTAAACCAAAAAAGGACCGAGGTTGTAACCCTTCACCTGAACAGAGCTTAGTCTCCGACCAATTATCGACAAGAGTAAAATAAACAGTAAAGTGCTGAAGTAATCATAGACTGGCATTGCTTAGATAAGACTAGACTGGACTCTATTCATCATTCACGGCCAAACAATGAGTACGGCTTGATACTTTAACTTGCTAGGGTTATCACAAGCCTAGTTACTAGCATTATGCAATGAGATGTTCCAGCAGCCACAAGCCCTGCAGTCTTAATCCAGGTTATCCGGTCACAAGTTGAGAGAGTTGGATTAGGTGACTTAGAGGTGCAACACATGACAGTGTGCTGGAAATGTGCCATACTCGACGTCAGGCTACAAGTCCAATTAAAGCGTCCAGATAATGGGACTGCGTGTAGCTGGAAAATCTCTTCATGAACTACTTGATCGCTCTAGTCATTATCCTAGTCAGATTCAGTATGAATCCCTGGCTGTGGGAATCAGGAATTCATATCCTAGACATGATGCAAGACGAGACATATAGCTTATACAAGCACAAACACCCGCAGTGTCAAGACAAGAGTTACTTAGCAAGACATATCGAGATTATCATGTTAGGTTACTTTATCAAGTCAAGAGTGCGTCACAACGGACCACCATCAAGAATTATCATGTCAAGCTACTTGTTACTTGTCAAGATTACTTGTCAGGAGTGCGCCTCGACGGGCCACTATTAAGAATTTATATGTCATATCAAGTGTTCTTCTTACTTATTAAGGGTACGCCAAGCCAGGTTGTGCCAAGCCAGGTTACGGCACTAGCCAGGTTGCGGCACTGCCAGGTTGCGGCACTAGCCATGTTGCGGCACTTGCCAGGTTGTGGCACTTGCCAGGTGCGGCACTAGCCAGATTGCGGCACTTGCCAGGTTGCGGCACTAGCCAGTTTGCGGTACTAGCCAGGTTACGGCACTAGCCAGGTTGCGGCACTTGCCAGGTTACGGCACTAGCTAGGTTGCGGCACTAGCCAGGTTGCGGCACTTGCCAGGTTGCGGCACTAGCCAGGTTGCGGCACTTACCAGGTTACGGTTGCGGCACTTGCTAGGTTGCGGCACTTGCCAGGTTGCGATACTAGCCAGGTTGCGGCACTAGCCAGGTTGCGGCACTTGCCAGGTTGCGACACTAGCCAGGTTGCGGCACTTGCCAGGTTGCGGCACTAGCCAGGTTGCGGCACTTGCCAGGTTGCGGTTGCAGCACTTTCCAGGTTGCGGTACTAGCCAGGTTACGGCACTTGCCAGGTTGTGGCACTTGCCAGGTTGCGGCACTGTTCATCTTCTCCAACTAGCATAAAAATGCTTGGTTGAACCCATGAACTCAAAATGGCATAATTTTCTCATCCGAAGTCGAAATCAAGCGGTTCAAATGCCAAAATTGGGTAGAATTAAATTTTCTACAACATGGAACCATTAGATTTCGAAAATAACCAAGTTTTAGAGATCAAAACCAAGAAAAATGGAAAAGTTGCAAACTTAGATCTACAAGAATCCATCCATCAAATCCAAAAATGTCAAGTTCTAAAGATGCTTAGAATCAAGTAAGGAAGAGAATGGAACAATAAAACTTGAGATCCACCATGAAGTAAGTTGCACTTGCCTAGGCTTGGTAGGTGGAAGGAGTAAATGAAGAAGATGAAGAAGTAAATGCAAATAATGGAGGAGAGAGAAGAAGTTGACTTATATAGCAACCCCTCTCATCTCAACCCAATATAAACCAACCCAAGCCAAGCCAGGCCAAGTCATGTTGAACCAAGTTGAACCAATCAAGTCAAGATTAAACCAAGGCTAAGCTAAGCAAGATAAGTCAAAATACGGGCCACCTGACAATTGTCAGAAATCCGTATACGTATCCTGAAAAAATACGTATAACGGGAAATGAGAGTGACAAACGTTGTCTTCAAAAGTGCATGTCTTACACAATATGGTTCGGTGATCTTTATCCATTCCGATATACGTACTTTTATGTATGATTGATGTGCTTATGCCTGATCATGTCATGGAACGGTGTTTTGTCGTAGAATAGTGTGCCACACCATATCCTTGGTTGGCTGTAGGTGTAGTTTACTGCTTCAATAATAAAATTTTGGACCATTTGTGATTCAAATTACTATTGATCACTTTATATTTAGTTATATGGAATATTTTTCTGTATCTTGTTACGTCCCTCTAAGGATCTGGTGACCTCTCCAGGTGTAGACGATCGACTAGTATCCCGAGGAGTACGACTCCAAGCTAGAGGCTCCATTTGCAGACCATATGACTTCCCCCTAGATGGCGGACTTATTTATCTCATGTATTTTAATCTATTCTTTATACTCGCTTGGTAATGGATTTGTCTCCACCAAGCAACTTGTCCATTGACATTTGATTTAAATATTTATTTATTTTCTTATTTTCTGTGGATGAGATTTAGTGAACCATGACTATCTATTTATTGTATATACAGCTTACGTATATTTATTAATGGCTGACATGTTATGTTACCTAGTCCTACATATTTTGGGATTGGGCGTTACAACTACCATCAAGGAAAAATGTGACATTAAAGTGTTTTTTGTTTTTATACTTATTCTATATTTTACTTTTGTTTATAGGACCAAATATACATCGGGTTCGCAGTTGATACTAAGAAGCTTAACTAATCTAAGTCCACTCAAATTAGTCTGAACCCAAACTAGCAACATTCTGTAAATGAGGAAACCAAACTCGGACCGAGTTCTACCCAAACTCGATTAGGTTAAAACCAAAATCCCTAGTCAATCTCTTCTTCCTGAAGACCAGGCTCGAATTTATGAATGTTAGAGGACTGAACTATGCCCGAACTCGATTCCCTCGCTTGCTTATAAGTAGACCTTGAATTCTTTACTTGAAATAAAACCCAATTTATTCTAAATCTTCTTATCTATTCTGAGCTTTAACCTCTCCATTACCAAGAAACCAACTCCCAGCCTTCTAGTGTGCCAAAGTTGTAATCTCGATTAGAAGTTTGTTTGAGTTATAAAGCTTGGATTTCCAAGTGTTACTCATTACACTTGTTGCTTGAAGTCGACAAGCTCTTTTATCAAAAGCTTGTGGTTGTTGTGAAGTTGTCGTGCCCTTTGGATCAAAGTACGAGATGTTTATACGAAGTTGTAAGCCTCCGGATCAAAGCTTGTGTTTTCATGATAGTGTATTAACGTCAAGCGAGAGTTCGCGAGACTGGATTAGTCCTCCACGAAGAAAACTAGTATACATCACGGTGTTTGCATTTGATCTTCTTAACTTTATTTACTTTCCATACATGTACTTTATTGCTTGTTAATTATATGGTTGGTATACTGTTTTACTTTTATTGGGGTATTATTTTGCTGTACTCTGTTCACCCCCTCTAGACTTGCCTAGTTATCCTTAACCCGCTCTATATAATTTTTTGGGTCCTTAATAGATGGACATTGCTCAATAGTAAGCTTGATATGAGCTGCAAGGGGGTTGCTCACTTTATTTGATTCGTCCATTCCGAAACATTGAAGTACCCAGTGAATGTACTTATTTTGGGAAAAGTAAAACAACTTAGACTCTCTCTCTAGGATGATCTCTATCTCAAGAATAGTTAGGATGATCTCTATCTCAAGAATAGTATTCGTTGTGCCCAAATTCTTCATAGAGAAGGTCATGCCCATTTCCCGTTTCAATTCTGCTATCTTGGTCGTATTTTAACCCATCAATAGTATATCATCTACATAAAGCAATAAAACGATGAAATCATCCTCGACAAAATACTTCACAAATTCACAATAACATAAAGTCGTTGGTGCATAACCATGCTCCCCCATAAAAGACTCAAATTTTTTTACCACAGCCTAGAAGCATGCTTCAGACTATACAAGCTCTTTTTTAACTGACAGACTAAATGTGACTTGTCCTGCTCATATAATCTCTTTGACTGCTCAATATATAATTTCTTCTCTAAATTACCGTAGAGGAATGTCGTTTTCACATCCATTTGCTCAACCTCTAAGTCAAAACTGGTTGCTAATGTTAGCACCACCTGAATAGATGACAACTTCACTATCGATAAAAAATATTATCGAAATACCCTTTCACTGACTGTAGCCTTTAACTACAAGCCTCGCTTTGTATTGAAGGCGAGTATCATCTTCTATCTGCTTCACTCTAAACACCTGTAATGTCCCATTCCCAAAATACGTAAAACTAGGAGTGCGTATGCATGCCAGTTACATATCGAGTGGACTCCAGCCCGGCTCGAATACGTATAAGTTGTCTTTGTGTTCTAATTCTATCTATCAGTCAACTATAAATATATTTATCTCAATCCACAAGATAAGTAACATCAAGAATGAATAGTATATATCATGGTCTACAACCCAATAACATATAGGTTCTATTAGACCCGAAGAACGATATGAGTCTACAAAATAAGACTAAATAGCAGAATATGAATAACGAATAAATGTATAAGTACGATAAAATACCTGAGCCAGATACAATAATACCTCCATGGTCAGCGGACTATCTCAGCATGACCAACTACTTGGAGAAATCACCAGGTCCTCAAGGGACATAGCAAGGTACGTAAAAAATATGCCAATGTAACAGTAAAGAAAATATGAAATAAAGGATAACTACTCTAACCAGTCTAAGTGATATGCACATGAGAACATTTTTTTGGATATCATGCTTTAATTACTGAGGCTCACAAGCACCTCAGCAACTTACACCCACGACACCGTGTCGTGGTACCTTGCGTAAACTATCAATATAATACCAAAGTATAAGCCCCCTAGATTTTAGAGTTATTTGTTTTTAAATTATTATTATTATTTTATTTAGTATATTTATTAATAGATATTTTCTCACTATTATTTATGATCATAATAGATACTTTTTCGTAGCGTTGATTTTGGAGCACAAGAAATGTCAATCTCTAGAAATTTACTTCATGAGTTTTGATCTAGATATGTTTATCTTCGATTTGATATATAATATCCCACATATATGTTCTCTTGTATTCTATTTTCGTCGTACAACTTTTGGGTCAACTTAGGCCAAAATGTTATTTATCGTAAAACTTGTTGTACTTTCCAACTTAATTTCGGGACTCAACATCAATCCAACCTAAATGATCCAATATATAATTTTGACCTATTTTGAGCCTACTACATACATATCTATGGTGTCACACTCAATTGAGTTCTCATGTGCTACTTATTTGCAAATGGCACATAAGACCCATTTTTAGTCATTTTGGTGTTTATTTCTCTTAAAAATTATTCCAGGACTTAACCTTAGCCAACCTAACTAGTGGGGACCTCTCTAAGGTTCTAACTCATTGTATAACCCTATTAAATTGATTAAATCAATTTAAGAGCAGCCATGTGTTTAAATCTCCATAATTTTGACCAAAGTCAAACATCCTACTCATATAAGGAAACCATTACTACTCTCATCCAAATTGAACTCCAAATCAATCCAAACAAAACCTATATTTCCATAAATCAAAGGAGATCAAAGCCTTATATATATATACCCTCCATAGTTGCCCACCTCCTCTCTATATACAAAAATTCGTCCACCTCACTCTTTTGGCCGACGGCACACAAACCCACAAGGTCGACCCATAAAACCCATCCCTTCGACTTCTAAGCCTTCCACCACCACTCCCTCGACCCTCTTGACTTCTTCTTACATCCTAGCATCTCTAGGGAGCACCACGTTGCCTTCGGAGAGAGATCCAAGCCTTCGAAGACACCGAAAACTCGTTGTTTCATTCTGAAATTCAGCAGCAGGTTAGCGACTTGTAAAATTGGTTGAAAATAGTTTTTCTCATATATTTCACCTCAAACTAAGTTTATTGGATATCATTACATGTCTTATTTCATTTTCAATTTCTTACTCACACCTTTTCACTCTGTTTTCCCGTGGCGTCCGTTACACTGAAACGTGTCCAGAATTGACGAATTTCGGTGCAGATACTTTTTCGATGACTTCAAACCCTGTTTGATCTCAAACAAAACTTTGGTAAGGTCTCTAACATCTATATCTACCATATATAATCCTTTTTTATAAATATTTGCAAGAATTTTATGTTAATATGTCATCTCTTTGCTTCTATCAATTTTTGGACACTGACGCACCTATCAAAACCTATCTTTTTTATTCCAAAATCTTGTAGGATTTAAATGTGATAAATTTAGATGAAAAATTATATTTAACCCTAATTATTCAGATTTATTCTAGAATAAATATTTTCCATTTTTTTTCATGATTTTTTGCTTCTGAATTGAAATTCTATGTGGCACGTTGTGTTGATACTTTAATATAGCAATTTATTGTATTTTTCTAAAGAGATATTTATATAAATTATATTCAGAATTTATTATGATATTTTCCAGAAAATAAAATTATATATTTTTTAATAGGTTTCCATATATAGATTATTGTATCTATAAATAGTATAGACTAGTTACTTATTTTGTGACTAGTTTAGTCTAAATAAGGTAAGTATATAAATGATAAGTATTGTGGTGATAATTATTTAGTTTATTTATATTTTCTGGGAGTTCGTGGTCACTTGTCTACGGAGGTTGGAGACGAACCGATACTTTATTCTTTTCTCAATAATCCAGGCAAGATACCTTGCTACTTTTCTTGTATTGTTAAATACATGGTTTGTTGTTGTGCTAGAAGTAGATGTATTAGTAGAGTGTGTCCAAGTACGACTTGGGTGCCATCAATGTGGTTATCGATGTTCGTGTGCGAGTGTTTGACTTACATGTATTGGAGACGGATCCAGATTGTGTGAAGTTGTTTCTAAATAACTTCTATGCCTTATCACGTATCATACACGGCATAGTGAGTGAGATTAAATGGTGTTGGCATGGACTTACATACTTGACTGATCATCGGTACGAGCGGTTCGTGTGACGGTTCATATATTGATTAGATTGATGTAGAAGCATGGAAAATATGGGGTTCATGCGGATCACAATTGACTGCATGAGTACTTCGGGCCAAATTGGTCCGCATAAAGAAGAGCCGCATGACAGACTCGACATGCCCCTGCGGCCCATCTTCACTGTCTCGGATTATGTATAAAAAGCAACCAGACTGATTTGAGCCACAGAAGGAAGAGTTACTTATGCGGCCAAGCCGATCGAACCTTCTGATAAAGCTAACAAACTCGGTCAAAACTGACAAAACTGACAGCTCTGACACTCTGACAAAAAGAAAAAGATAAGACGTGATCAGACAAAATGTCATGTCATATAACGCCCTAGTCCTAAAATACGTAGGAGTAGGAACGTAGACATGCCAGCTGCATACATACGAAGTATACTCCAATATATGGAATCCTCGTATGTATACATAAGCTGTAAATGAAGTAAAACCAAGGCTAACTAATCTCATCCACAAAATAAAAGATTAAAAGATATCATATAATCAACTATGAAATTGTCATTTGGTAGATGTAGTTGGGCGGAGACAAATCCACTACCATCTATAAAAAGAAATACATAACAAAAGAAAGATTTTGGCGAGCAAAGCGAAGACGATCAAAGTGCAATCATCCTCGAAGAAATAGAGATGATCATGGCCATGGCTAGAACACCTGTGAAAGACAAGAGCACACACCTGAAGAGATAACCAGGTCCTCAGAGGGACGTAACAAGATACATAATATCATGCCATATAAACTGAATATAACTGCTCAATAATAATAAGTAAGATCAGATCATAACATGGTCCAATACCTCACCATTTGGATTAGCGTACCATCACCCCAACCAAACAAAGACAGGAGATGGCACACTAACCACGATAAAGTATCTTTCCAAGTTATGAATCCAATATGGTATCCGGACCCCAACAAGGTTCAATACCTTCTCATCGGAGTAGTAAGCCACACCTACAACCAAATATGGACAAGATGTGGCAAACTAATTCGCGATAAGTTATTGTTCCAAGCCACGATCAGATACAAGTACCCAAACCAAAAGTACTCATACCTAACGGACAAGGGTGCCTAACCAAGCTAAGTGAATGCAGTTTTAAGAACATCATTCAACGCATGGGCCCTAGCTAAAATGGAATCGGCATGGTCCCCCTTGGGGCACCAGAGGCCCAATCAATAAGAGCATAACGTTTCGCAGAACGCCAGTGGCCGTCAGTAATCAATGGGTCATCAACCCCGTATCTCCAGCGGAGCATCCGGGTCACAAGGGAAAGTGCATAGTAGTCCATACGCTAAGGAATTGTCCTCCCCGTCCAATGCCTACGATGTTGTATCCACAACACCAAAACCTCTATTAACCGCTAAGTCAAACTAATGATGCAATACTATTAGCGGTTAATCCTATCGTACGGCTTATACGTATTGGTGGCCAGCCAGTCACGCATGTCCGAGTTCTACATGCGACTCGCAACTCCATGGTAAAAATGTGTAAGGCCTACGAATGCAACACACAAAGGGTGGTCCCTTAACTCTAAGTTCAATGTATAAGAAAATAGTATATAGCAGGAAATAGAACTAAACAGTAAAAATTCTATCTACTTGTGCCATGTATCACAGTTTATTTTACAGAAAATAAATAATAAATAAATGCATGAATATGAGCTAAAGTAAAATAAGCTGCTAATGGCAAGGTATCTTGCCTGGTAGGACGTCTGGTGTACTGCAATGATCAATGTGGCATGAACTGCGACTTCGGGTAACAACTATATAAGGTGACCTCTGATGGTGGCACGGATAGTTCTATTGGGTCCAGAACGGTTAGATTAGCTAGAGTCGACATGATGAAGTGCAGAATTGGTGAGAAAACGGGAATAATGGGTTTAGTCACGGGTGGGATAATAATCGATGGAAATGGATAGATGAATATATATATATATATATATATATATATATATATATATATATATATATATATATATATATATATATATATATATATATATATAATATTATTTTATAATGCTTGGAATATAATTTATTAGTCAAAATATGCCTTCAATTAAATACTCAAAAAAAATCGAAAGTCGTTTTTAAGGCAAAAAACTCTAAGTTTGTCTAAATAAATTTCTAGGTAAAAACTAAATTTTGTTAAAATACTTTTAGGTAAATATTTGAAAATATAAAAAAAACATTTAAAGGTAATACTATATTCGAAATATGGCTAGAAATACTTTAATAGTTATAGGCCAAGAACTATAATATAATAATATTTGAGGGTTTTGAAACTAGATTTGAAAACATAGGCCAAACCTAATACATTATTTTTGTTACAAGATAATTTTGTCAAAGCATAATTTTGTGTTAAAACTATTTTGAAAATAGCTAGAAATAATATTTTCATCTAATAATTTTAACAAGTATATCAAATAAATTCTGACAACAACAACAATAGTGATAATAATTATAATTATAATATACACATAATTATATACTAAGATAATTTAAATAATAACACAAATAATAAAACAAATAGTAAAGCCAATAATAAAAATATAACAAAAAAATCATCACCAATTGAAACGGCAGTGCTGCTGTTCTCATCCTTTTTTTTAAAGAGAGCCACACATCAAAGAAAAGAAAGTGAGAGAAGAAAAGTCAGACAAGAATGGAGATAGGAAATAAAAGAAGATGAAGGAGAGAGAGAGACATGCAGAAAGGAAGAAGGGGGAGAGGGATAAGAGAAGCTGAGATGGAGAGGAAAGCGGAGGTGAGGTCGGGAAGAGGCGGATAGAAAGAGAGCCGGAAGAAGAGGTGAGCGGTACCGGACAGGGCTCACCAGCGTTCCTCAGCGACGGAGACGCCACTTCGTCGGGGCTGGCGCCGGCGGCCGAGCGATTGGCTCGCGGTGGGGCCACGGACAGCGGGACAAGAAAGATCGCCACCAGCGGCGAGGAGAAAGGCCACGGGTATGAGGCCGATGCCGATGGGGGCGGAGGCTTGCCACGGACGGTCAGGACGGGAGCGGTGGAGGTGAGCATGGTGGCTGCGGTGCTCCGACGCTGCGAGGAGGAGGACCCGGTCGCCGACTTGCCACGGCGGAGGATTGGCACGCGGCCGAGTAAGTTTAGGGCTTTCTCGATGGTGGTGGTGGTGATGAACTTTGGGGGGTTTGTGTGGATGGCTGGTCGCGGTGGCGGCCGGTCGTGGTTGCAGTGGCTGCTTAATTATTTTTTCTATTCTTTTCATTGGTTGGTGGTGGTCTTTGGTTTTGGGCTCGACCCGGGGATTGCTAGCACGGGCCGGAGTTGGCCATCGCGATGGCTGGGGGTGGTGGTTATAGCCGGCCTGGGTGCGGGATGGTGAATGTTTGATGGTGGCAGCAAGTTGCTGGCTGTAGGTTATGGTATTGGCCGGAGTGGCGACAGAGAGAGGAAGGTCTGGTGGTGGTAGCCATGGTGATGAGATGGCGGTGGTGGTGACAGTGGCCAGGATGGCCGCGACGATGGTGGCGGTGGTGATTTCTGGTGGTCGTGGTGGTTGGGATGGGAGCGGTGACCGACGTAGGTGGTGGCGATCGGGTTATTGGCAGCAGGCTGGTGGTAGGACGAGGGTGCGACCTTTGGTCGAATAGGCAGGGAAGAAACGGTGGTGGACATGATTAGAATAGGTTTATATTAGGAATTTGATTGTGTCGGGTCTGTCGACACAGAGTGGTGGATAATGTATTGTAAAAAAATAGAATAAGAATTGGATGGGGAACATGGACACGATGCGCGCACGTATATTTATGAAGAAATTTGTGGACTACTTGGGAAGGGGAGCATATGGAGACTCCTTATATAGGAGGTGGAGTCTCCTAAATGGATATGGACTTAGAATATTTAAAACCCTTTTGATATCTCACTTTTAAATTTAAATCAATTTAAAACCGATTCAATCCAAAACCAAATCAAATTTCGAATTAAATCTATATATATTCAAATCCAATTTTAATATAGATAACTTCCATATTTAAATTAAGCATTTTAAAAGTAATAAGAAAATTTCAAATTTAAATACCCATAATAAGTTTAATTAAATAGAAGAAATTCAAAATAAATTTTTATAAATAATATAAATAATTCAAAAATTATAATAAATATTTGAATACCTTTTTAATAAATTAAAATAATTACTAAAATAGTTTCAAAAATTCAAAATATATACATGAATTGAATTTCATGTACTCGCATGCATTTAGTATTTTATTTAAAACATGTTTTTCTAGTATAGTATATAAAAAGAGAAAAGTATCATTTCTTAAATCATTACCCGTACTTGTATAAAATAAGAAGCATTTTATAGTAATAAAAATAAAATATTTGACGAAATTTTTGCGAAAAAATATTTATATACAAATTATTTACTCTTTATGTATTTTGAAAACAAAACTATTTACTATATTTACGAAACCTAAAATAAACTCTTTATGTAAAATAACTAGATAATTAAATATCTCGTATGTACGTACTCGTACTTGTCGTATAAATATCCGTATAAAACAAATAAAAAATAAAAATGTAGTGAAATTTTATGGTGCATACAACAAGTCACCAGCCTGGACATAGTCATACGGCAAGAAGGACTGCGACCCGAGCCGCATGAACCTTATGCAGCTCAATCTATGCGCTGCATACGGCCAAGGGTGACTACAACCTGAGCCGCATGAGCTTTATGCGGCCCAGAATATAGAATCTATGCGGCTCAAAAGTCTCCAAGCTATATGCGGATTAAGGGAGACTGCGACCTAAGTCGCATGAGTCTTATGCGGCCCAGCATGGCCGAACAGTAAAAGACCTATGCGGCTCAAAATGACTCAAGCAGATTGATCCTATCCTGCGATAGGATACGTGGCAGGCTGACCAAGTCTCAATCACCCAGATTTGCTGTAAAGAAATCTCAACAAGTCACCAGTTGGCGGCCAAAGAGCGGGTCTTTGTGTGCTGTTGTAGCCACGTGATCACATGGCCATCTATGCGGCTTAATATATCTATCACTATAAATATCAGGGTACCACACTCATGCAAATGGCTGGCAACCTACGAAGGGCAATTTCTTCAAGGACAAGGATCGTGTCAGATAGTCCAAGGAGTAAGGCAGAGTTGCTACACTTTCCCGAGCCTCCATCGTTGCCCCCCAGAATCAAAAACTAAACAATTATACTTAGATTGTTTCCAAGGATTTCTTTCTAGGCTTTCTCCTGTACAAGCGTGTTTACAATCAAGTTCAATTCATCTGTAATTTTTTTTATTTTTGACATTTAATGGAAGACACGGTGGCGACTCTGCTGGAGACTTCCTTCTTCTCTGATAAGAAATTGGTGACGCAATACGACGCGTCCAAGCTCGGCTCTATGCAGTAAATGCTCATGGTTTATTTTGACCAACGAGCATTCGAAGAATTGCTCTCTGAAGGAAGAGAACCCACAGGACGTTGAAGCACAAACTTGTTGCCCCCGACCAGGTTCTCGAAGAAGCTCATTCTGCGTTGTAAGATGGTGATCAAAGCTCTCCTGTGGCCTTGCTTCCGAATGCAGAGAATCCCGCTGTCCCCAAATCCAACAAAGGAAAATACTATGATGCTGAGCTTTTAGGGGCACAAGGGAAATCCATACGGACGAGGAAGAGGCCGCATAAGAGAGATGAGCAGTCTGTATATACGACAACTACCTCTGGCAGTAGGCAGATGGCCTATGCGGCAGTCAACTTTGGCCGCAGGCAGATGGCCCATGCGACAGCCAACTCTGGCCGCAGACAGATGGCCCATGCGGCAGTCAACTCTGGCCGTAGGCAGATGGCCCATGCGACAGCCAACTCCAGCCATAGGCAGATGGCCCATACGACAGCCAATCCTGGCCGCAGACAGGGTCTCTCATACGGCCCTGTCAGAAGCTCTGTATTCGACCGTCTCTCATGCGGGCCCGACCCCATGCGGTCTATTGAGTATGTGGAATATGCCAATCTGGACTCTTCTTACTATGCATCTTTGGGTGCTAAGACGAAGAAGTCTAGGACAATACGGACCCAAAAAGCCCAGTCAACTGTCCAAGCTGCTGACCGTCAGCGGGCACCGTTAACTGTTATACGGGCTTCTGATGGAAAGTTGTACAGAACCACCCGCATCCAGTCCCCCAGGGCTAACAGATATGGTGGGTTTCAAAAGTCTTCCTCCAACGATCGAGAGCATGTACTTTTACTAGCCTCGGATCAGGGAGCAAACATGATACCTACGCACCCGTGTGCTCGGGATACCCGAGTCAACAAATTGGATGCAAAGGTAGATCTGTCTACTATCGACTTGCGAGAGGTGATTACTCACAAACGCACGGAGAAAGAAGCAACCTTGGCACGTGATGAGCCCTTTTCGGATGTTGTTGCACCCAAGTCATCATCAACTGCTGCTGCGACAAGTCAGCAGCACCTGAAGATCGGCAGTCCATTTTCTAACGACTGCACCAGCCAGCACCTGTCCGACAACAACTTAAGAAACATGTGCAAATCCCGGGAGACGAGGAATTTTCTTTCGCCTCCTGTAATTCAACTCGGATGGTTCTTCCCGGCAAGGGAGAAAAAAAGACAGGCTCTTCCAGCCCGGCAATCTCAGCCAGCACTGCAAGGAAACTCTCGTCTGGAGGATTGCCACCGACAGCCACAAGGGGTGTCTACCTAGGCATTCGATCCAGAAAGAAGCTCCCAACACCTGGGGGTGCATCCTCGACCTTCCTGGGAATAGATGAAGCCGGGGGTAGCAGTCCTCTTAATGTATGCGACAACCCGGTGTTCCAAGAGCATGCACAGGGGGTAGCGATCCACTGGAATTATACAACGGATGTGGATGTCCCTGAGGGTGATTGCCTTCTCCAAGTCGATACGGCTTCCTGCACGGGGTAGCACCCCTTCCGAGTCCGAGGAAGAGGACATTTCGACGTTCTCCGATGATTTCTCTGTACGAGGATACGACACAGAGAGCACCTCTTCTACGGTCCCTTCCACGTCTACCTACGTGCGGACAGTCTTTATGGCCGACGATGATCATGAAGGGCCTACTGATCGACAACGTCTAGAAGTACTTGAAGCCATGCTCCTGCCTTAGTCAAGTCAGTAGACGAAATCAAAGCTGCCTTACCGACTCAACCAACAAGGATGCCTGGACTGACAAGCTTGGGACCCGCCGTCAATGCGAACTCCAACACGACCGCTCCTCCTTTGGGTAACAATCCTCTAGGAGCATCCGCTCTTTCAGCTGCAGATGAAGCCAGGGAGGCAAGGAGGGAAGCCCAGGAGCATCGATCAATGTTCAATGCCCAAGACTCCTCCCGAGACCTCAGAATACGGTAGCCGTATCCCGTTGCGTGGAAAAATGTTCCTTTTCTGCCACGGTACAAACCGTTTTATATCGATTCGTATGACGGAAAGACCTCTGCTAATTGGTACATGACGTATTTTGAGGTCACAACAGACCACTTGCCACATAGTGACGCCATCCTCACAAGATTATTTATCGAGGCATTGGAGGGAATCGCGTTCGACTGGTACCGTAACCTTCCGGACAACTGTATCCATTCTTTTGACGGCTTCAAGCACTTTTTCCTAGAGAGATTCTACGATGTGGAACATGATGTGACAATGTCGTCCCTCATGGACGTCGTTCAGGGGGAGAGGGAGCTAACAAGGAACTATATCGAGCGGTTTTGCCAAACCGCAATGAGATTGCCCTAAGGCAATCCCGAAAGCTCCTTGATTGAAATCTGCCAGAAAAAGTTGCTCCCCGCAATCAGCCTCTGGATGGGTGAAGATCAGTTCAGGGATTGGATGACCTTCATTATATGCTCCACCAATGTGGAGGCGAAGTTAAAGAAGGCTCGCCAGCTGGGATTACACATCCCGGATGGAGAGGACAAAGGCAAACATCCTGGTACCACCCCCAATAACAACAACTGTGGCGGCACCTCAAATAACCGGGACAATAAAGGCAAATAGGCCTTGGTCGCTGGTACGACCAAGAAGCCTAAACAAAAGCAGGCAGAAGCTTAGTGGCCCAAGGTGAATTACTCATTCGAAGATAGTCATGTCAAGCCTATCTTCGACATGCTCTTGTAAGGAGACAAGATACAACTCCCTCCACCAAGACGCGAGCCTCGAGCGACGGAGATAAAAGATCCAAAATATTGCCACTTCCACCGCTATGTTCATCATTCCACTCATGACTGCTTTCAATTAAAGTGGTACATCTAGAGTCTTATCGACTCCAAAGCTCTGTCGCTAGATTTTGAGGAGGTTACTGTAGCGGCAAATATGGTATCAATTCAGTTCGGTGACTTTCCTCCAACAACTACTCAAGACGGGGTAATACCTATCTCCCGTACAACGATGGAGGTTACTAATCTTCCCTCCTGTTCGGGACCAGACGACTGGCTTGGTACCTCTCACCATGTCACGAGAAGAGGTCATGTGGGTGCACCTAGACTTAGTGCCCGAAGTTACCCAGGGCGATGTCAACCCTTCACACAACCCATGAAGAAAGACGTCTCTTTCATATGGAATAAAGAATGTCAATGCGCCTTTGACGACATTAAGGAATACCTGTCGAATCTGCCGGTTCTTGTAGCCCCGATCGCCGGAAATCCTTTCCTGCTCTATGTACGAGCGCTGGAACACTCCCTCGGTGCCATGCTAGCACAGAACAATGATGCGGGGCACGAACAAGCCATCTATTATCTTAGCCGAATGATGGTGGGGCCGGAGCATAGGTACATCACCGTAGAAAAGGAATACCTTGCCTTGGTGTTCGCCATTCAAAAAATACAACACTATGTGTCAGGGCAGACCATCCACGTTGTCTCGCGAGTTAATCCCCTCAGGGTTCTCATGACCAAGCCAGACGTACTCAGTTCTCGTCTAGCCACATGGGCGATACTGTTATCCTCCTACGATATGGTTTTCGTTCCGCAGAAGGCTGTCAAAGGTCAAGCCTTGGCCGACTTTCTAGCAGCCCATCCAGGCTCAGAAACAGTCAGAATCTATGAAGAAATCCAGACGAAGTCGTTAACTCAAACATGACTTCACATGATGACGTTTGACGAACGTTCTTCGACGGTGCTTCAAGAACGGGGCCCCAAGGTGATATCGTCGCTGGAATCGGAATAGTATTAATTTCTCCCTCCGGATTGGTAGTCAATCGGGCATATTCTCTCATAGAACGCTTTTCAAATAATTAACTGAATATAATGCTCTGGTCATCGGGCTCCAATTCGCAAAAGAAGTGGGAATCAAATACCTAGAAGCATATGGCGACTCACAGTTTATTGTTAATCAAATCCGAGGCTCGTACGAGGTTCGTAACGCAGACCTAATTTTCTATCATCAGGCAGCAATTTCCATCATTGCAACCTTGAAGGGGGTTCTTTATAGAGCATGATCCTAGACTCCAGAATATTAAAGCTGATGCCCTAGTAGGCCTCACCGCTTCTTTGGCGGTTCTAAATTATGCTCATCATCTAGTCGACATGATAGGCCATGAGCTGGTATATCCCAAAAACAACGTTCAACTGGATACGAGTTACTCCGCACAGATAACCAATGACGTGCAAGGCTGGAGAATGTGAAAGAAGCAACTTCAATCAGAAGGCATTCTCTCAGATTCTTTTATGACATAGAAACAAAAATGTTATATCGACAATCTTACGACGGGCTACTGTTTAGATGTCTGTCAAATGTAGAAGCCAAAGAAGCCTTACGCGAGGCTCACGATGGCGTTTGCGGGTCTCACCAAACTGGCCCGAAGCTGCAGGACCGTCTCCGTCGGATGGGCTATTACTGGCCTACGATGGTCGCAGACGCAGTTGAATATGCAAAGAAGTGTAAGGCTTGTCAGATTCACGTAGATGTACTTTGGGCCAAATATGTCCGCATAAAGGAGAGCCGCATGACAGATTCAATACCTTATGCGGCCCGTCGACAACCAGCTGCAGAAGAAAGATATCCGGGCAAGAGCATCAGTTCGCCTGATAAAGCTGACAAGTTCTGTCAAAACTGACAAAAATGACAGCTCTGACACTTTGACAAAAGATAAGACGTGAGACGTCACCAAAAGCCGGGTTCATACGCTTTCATGCGGCCAGAAGGTGTGTTACCTAAGCCGCATGAACCTTATGCGGCTCAAACATATGCGGCCCCAAAGTCTCCGAACTTCATGCGGCCAAGGGTGACTGTGACCCAAGCCGCATGAGCTTTATACGGCCAAAATACAGAATCTATGCGGCTTAAAAGTCCTTAAGCTATATGCGGGCTAAGGAAGTTTGCGACTTAAGCCGCATGAGTCTCATACGGCCCTACATCGTCGAAAACTGAGAGACTCATGCGGCTCAAAATGATTCCTGCGATAGGACACGTGGCAGGCTGACCAAGTCTTAAACTACCCAGATTTGCTGTAACAAAATCCCAACAAATCGACAGATGGCGGCCAAAGAGTGGGTCTTCACGTGCTAATTAGCCACGTGGCCACATGCCATCTATGCGACTCAACATACATACCACTATAAATAGCAGGGTGCCACACCCTTGCAAAAGGCTGGCAACCTTCGAAAAGCAATTTCTTCAAGAGCTAAGGACTGCGTCAGATAGTCCAAGGAGTAAGGCAGAGTTGATAACACTTTCCCGAGCCTCTACCGTCACCCCCCAGAATAAAAAACTAAACAATTGTACTTAGATTGTTTCCTAGGATTTTTTTTAGGTTTTTCTTTGTACAAGCGAGTTTGCAATCAATTTTAATGTTTCTATAATACCTGTCTTTGATTTTTAATGGCAAACACGATGACGACTCTGTTGGGGACGTCCTTCTCCTCTGATGAGAATCTGGTGATGCAATCTGATGCGTCCAACCTCGGCTCTACGCAGCAAAAGCTTGTGGTTCATTTTGACCAACAGGCCTTCGAAGAAATGCTCTCTGAAGGAAGCGCCAGCCCGTCTCAGAAGAGAGCCAACCCAAAGAGAACTCGCAGGACGTCGGTGCACAGAACTGTTGCCCTCGACCAAGTTCTCAAAGAAGCTCCTCTGCAGCCCAAGACGGTGACCAAAGCTCTCCTGCGGCTTTGCTTCCGACCGTAGAGGACCCCACTGTTCCCAAATCCAGCAGAGAAAAACACTACGATGCTGAGTTTTTGGGGGCACATGGGAAATGCATGCGGACAAAGAAGAAGTCGCATAAAAGAGATAAACAGTCTGTCCATGCGGCAGCCAACTCTGGCCGCAGGCAGACAACTCATGCGGCAGCCAACTATGGCCGCAGGAAGATGGCCCATGCGGCAGCCAACTCTGGCCGCAGAAAGATGGCCTTTGCGGCAGCCAGCTCTGGCCCCAAGAAGATAGCCCATACGGCAACCAATCCTAGCCTCAGACATGATGTCCATGCGGCCCTATCAGAAGCTCTGTGTTCAACCGTCTCTCATGCGGGCCCCAAGCCATGCGTCCCATTGAGAATGTGGGATGTATTAATCTAGACTCTTTTTTACTATGCGCCTTCGGGTGCTAAGTCAAAGAAGTCTAGGCCAGTGCGGGACCAACAAGCCCAGTCAACTGTCCAAGTTGCTGATTGTCAGCGGGCCCCATTGACTGTTACATGGGCTCCTGATGGAATGTTGTACAGAACCACCCGCGTCCAGTCCCCCAGGGCTAACGGACAGGGTGGGTCTTTAAAGTCTCCCTCCAACGATCCAGAGCGAGTACTTTCAGTAGCCACGGATCAGGGAGCAAATATGATACCTAAGTACCCGTGCGCTCGGGATACCCAAGTCACAAGTTTGGTGCAAAGGTAGATCAGCTTGCTACCGACTTGCGTGAGGTGATTACTCACAAACGCAAGGTGGCAGCATTGGCATACAATGAGTCCCTCTCAGGACGTCGCACCCAAGTCATCATCAACTGCTGCTGCGACAAATCGGCAGCACCTGAAGGTCGACAGTCAGTTTTCCAACGACTGTAGCAGCCAGCACCTGTCTACAACAACTCAAAAAATGTGCAAATTTCGGAGACGAGAGTTTCCTTTCGCCTCCTGTAATTCAACTCAAAAGGTTTCTCCTGGCAAGGGAGGAAAAAAGACATGCTCTTCCAGCCCGGCAATCTCGGCCAGTATTACAAGGAGATCCTTATCTGGAGGGTTGCCACCGACAACCATAGGGGATGTCTATTTAGGCACTCGATCCAAAAAGAAGCTTATAGCACCCGGAGGTGCACCTTCGACCTCCTTGAGAGTAGATGAAGCTGGGGTAGCAGTCCCCTCAATACATGCGACAACCCAGTGTACCAAGAGTACATACAGGAGGTAGAGGTCCCCCAGAACTGCGCAACAGACTTGGACTTCCCTGAGGGCCACCACCCTCACCAAGACGATGCGCTTCCTGCACAGGGGGTAGCACCCCTTCCGAGTCCAAGGAAGATGACATTCTGACATTCTCGATGATTTTTTTGTACAAGGGTACGGTACAGAGAGCACCTCTGCTACGATCCCTTTTACATCTACCCACGTGAGGACAGTCTTTATGGCTGACGATGATCATGAAGCGCCTTCTGACCGACAACGTCTAGAAGTACTTGAAGCTGTACTCATGTCCTTGGTCAAGTCCGTGGACGAAATCAAAGCTGTCTTGCCAATCCAACCGGCAAGGACGCCCGGATAAACAAGCTTAGGACCCGCAGTCAACGGACTCCAACACGACCGCCCCTCCTTTGGGTGATGATCCCTTAGGAGCATCCGTTCCTTCAGCTGCAGATGAAGCCAAGAAGGCAAGGAGGGAAGTCCAGGAGCTTTGCAATGTTCAATGCCCGAGACTCCTCTCGGGACCTCAGAATACGGCAGCCATATCCCGTTGCATGGAGGGATGTGCCTTTTCCACTACGGTACAAGCCATTCCATATCGATTCATATGACGGAAAGACTCTGCTAGTCGGTACATGACTTACTTTAAAGTCACAACCGACCACTTGCCCTATAGTGAAGCCATCCTCACACGACTATTCATCGGAGCACTGGAGGGATCACGTTCGACTGGTACCGCAATCTTCTCGACAACTGCATCCATTCTTTTGACGCTTGAAGCACATGTTCCTGGAAAGATTCTATGAAGTGGGGCATGATGTAACATTGTCATCTCTCATGGACGTCATTAGGGAGAAGGGAGATAACAAGAAACTATATCGAGCGGTTCTGCTAAACCGTAATGAGATTGCCCCAAGGCAATCTCGAGAGCTCCTTGATTGAAATCTGCTAGAAGAAGTTGCTCCCCGTAATTAGCCTCTGGATGGGTGACGATCAGTTCAGGGATTGGACGACCTTCATCATAAGTGCTACCAATGCAGAGGTAAAATTAAAGAAGGCTCGCCACTTGGGATTACACATCCCAAATGGAGAGGATAAGGGCAGACGTCCTGGTTCCACCACCAGCAACACAACAGTAGCGCCACCTCCAACCGAGACAATAAGGGCAAACAGGCCATGGTCGCTGATGCGACGCAGAAACCCGAACAAAAACAGGCGGAAGGTCAGTGGCCCAAGGTGAATTACTCATTTAAGATAGTCATGTCAAACCTAACTTCGATATGCTCTTGCAAGGGGGTAGGATCTAGCTCCCTCCACCAAGGCGCGAGTCCAGAGCGACAGAAATGGAGGACCCAAAATATTGTCACTTCCTCGCTATGTCCATCATTCCACTCATGACTGCTTTTAATTAAAGCGGTACATTCAGAGTCTTATCGACTCCAAAGCTCTGTCGATAGACTTTAAAGAGGTTACCGTAGCGGCAAACATGATGTCAATTCAGTTCGGCAACTTTCCCTCCAACAAGCACTCCAGACGGGGTAATACCTGTCCCTCGGCAACGATGGAGGTTACTAATCTTCCACCCGTCCGGAGCCAGACATGTGGATTGGTACCTCTCACCATATCGCAAAAGAGATCATGTGGGTACATCCAGACTTAGTGTCCGAAGTTACCCAGGAGGTGTCATCTCTTACTAACAAGAAAAAGGGCAGAAAGTCTAGATCCTGCCATACAATTTTAGCTGAAGCTGAGGAAGCTGCAGCCATTGTTACCAAGTCTGGAGCACAAATCCAGCCCGCACGGGATAGTTCAGTCGAAGATCCTCCCGACAACGTTGCCTCCCTCTGATGTTCTAAGGCCATCTCAGCCTCCTCTGGCGGATAAGTCCAAGCCAAAGAAAATCCGCTTTGACAGGCCACTCCGTAACGATGTATCTCAGGGACTGGAGAGACCTTACAACTTTGACATATTAGCATAATTGGCTAATACGCCAGCAAAGTTGTCGTTATACGAGCTCCTAAGGCTCTCCAAGGATCTTCGTGTCGCATTAAGCGAAGCACTCCAAAATGCTGACGTCTACTTAGCTCTGGTCAAGCCTCCAACGGAAGACCCGCTAGCAGATCTACGGGGCAGCAATGGCATAGATGCAATGCCTAACATCATATTTACTCCACAAGATATGTTGATCAAGTCCAATTTGCATGATCGCCACTTGTACAATACTGGATACATAGGCGACATCAAGGTGATCGGATGTATATCGACCCTGGCTCGTCAATAAGCATCATCCCAAAAAGCTTGCTCCAACTTCTTGGCATCCTATGCACCGGCTAGCGGTGACCAATACTGCCATTAGCGATTTTAACTTGGAAATGAGCCATCCCCTAGGGAAGATCCGATTGAAATGTCAGATTGGTGACCTGAAGATGGAGGTTACCTACTACGTCATAGATGTAGACACCTCCTACAACATCCTCCTGGGACGTCCGTGGATACATGACTATATGATCGTGCCATCCACCCTTCACCAGTGTTTCAAGTATGTCAGTGAGCACGGCTTCGTGAAAACTGAATTCGTCGACATCGATCCCTTCAAAGGGGTCGAATCTTATTACTCTTCGGAGGCTTATCTATATGACGAATCCAGGAAACATATAACTGATGAACTGGAGGCCATCACAGGGCCAGAGAACCCTTGAGAATTCATCTCGAAGCTCACAAACGGGCAAGGCCGTACCCCTCGTCGCAACTGTGCATAAGGAGGTGCTCGGTTCTCCTGTCTCGCCTGCGCAGTTGGAACCAATGGTCATCCGGATCCCGAGATCCAGCCAGGATCCAAAACCTGTCATAGGGCCAATGGTGATCCGACTGCCGAAATTCAATTAAAGGCAACATGAAGATGCAAGGCCCTCTATAACACCGATGGTGATCCGATTGCCAAAATCCACTCAAAGGCAACCGAAAGTCACAAAGTCCCTTGCTGAGCCAATTGTCATCCGTCTTTCCAAGACGAGCCGGCACCAAGTGTCGATCCAACACTCTCAGGCAGGTCAATACCTCAAGCTGAACCCTTGGTGGTCAAGTTGCCCAAGACAGCATCCCGACCTCTAAGCTCGAAGGGGGTAGCCGAGGAGGACATAAAACTCGCCAAATACTTGGTTACATAGGTGGATAGCCCCTCTCCTGATGACGTAATCACTGTGGACAAAATTCTTTATTTCATCAATAAGAGGCTGTCTTAGACTATTTTGAGTATGATAAGTCTAATCTAATGTATGCTGCACGGGACTGTCTAGACGTTAGCCAGCACACACGGTGACAACCGTCCATACCCCAAATCAACTTGCTCCGTTAAAGGCGCTTACTTCCTGGTCCTAGACAGAAGAGGATGGGATCACAGGATCATCTTTGGCCGAAAAGAAGGTCCTCAATCTTTCACGCCATAAGAGTCCGATCTCGGACCCGACGCTGGAAGATTACCGCTCTACCTGTATAGTCCTCAAGCCAAGTACTTCATACAAAAGCTGGGGTACGACATGGAGGCTACCCCGGGTCTGAATCATGACATCGGTCGACGATTGCCTCTACAGCCATTGGCACCGACAGGGAAACCTCAGGACCATTATCACAAATCCAGACACGACCTCGGGTATGTTACACCACCAACAACGCCCAAAGTTCTGATGAAGAATGCAAGTGGCACTCTCATTCGTCCGAGTCACCAATTTACGACTCTGATAGTAGTATCAGAGATATATTTAGACAGACATTATCTATCAACATGACATCTGCTGATATCGAAGAGGAAGACGAAGATCTACTTGAACCACTTGAGTTGGAGCCATGGGTCCAGCAACTAGATGCACAATGGAGAAACGCTTTGAACTTCTGATCCTCCACTGAGGATGAGGTTATGCAAGTTAACCTCGGTGATGAATCCTCTCTAAAGCCAATCTTCGTCAGTAAAAGCCTGACAGACGGCGAGCGGGAGTCGTTGTTACAACTCGTCAGAGAATACATCGACGTCTTTGCTTGGAGCTATGAAGACATGCCAGGGCTAAACCCCGAGATCGTACTTCATAAGCTCAGCATTTATCCGGACGCAAAACCAGTCAACAACACAGCGACAGTTTCGTCCAGACATCATGAATTCCAATGAAGCGAAGTAAACAAGCTGATAGCTAGCGTTTCATCCGTGAAGAGCAGCACCCAGACTGGGTAGCCAATAGTACCAGTCATCAAGAAGAACAGAAAGATTCGAATTTGTATCGATTTCTGCAATCTGAATGCGGCATGCCCTAAGGATGAATTCTCTTTCTGATTACCGACATAATGATGGATAATACGTGTGGCTTCGAGCGCATGTCCTTTATGGATGGCTTTTCAGGATACAATCAAATCAAAATCTTCTAATGACGAGAAGCATACGTCATTCCGAACACTGATCGACGTATATTGTTATACGGTTATGCCCTTTGCCTGAAGAACACCGGTACTACATATCAACGGGCTATGAGTGTCATCTTCAGAGATCATTTGTGCAAGACGGTGGAGTGTTACGTTGACGACATCGCCGTCAAGAGCCGCTCCAAAAATGATTACTTATATGATCTGAGAACAGTGTTCGACCTCATGCGAGCACACAACCTAAAGATGAATCCTACCAAGTCTTTTGGGGTGTCCAGCGGAAAGTTCTTGTTCTTTGTTATTACTTTCCGTGGCATTCACTTAGACCCCGACAAAACAAAAACAATCCTGGAGATGAGTCCACCAAGGAACCTTCGTGAACTCCGCGGCCTTCAGGGAAGACTAGCCTATATCAGGGTTTATATCTAACCTCTCAGGACGATGTCAACCTTTCACTCAACTCATGAGAAAAGGTATCTCTTCGTATGGAACGAGCAATATCAGCGTGCCTTTGATATTAAGGAGTACATGACGAATCTGCCAGTTCTGGTAGCCCCGATCACCGGAAAGCCCTTCCTGCTTTATGTACGAGCGATTGAACACTCCCTCGGTGCTTTGCTAGCACAATAATGACGCGGGACATGAACAAGCCATTTATTATCTCAGCCGGATGATGGTAGGACCGGAACATAGGTACACCACCGTGGAGAAAGAGTGCCTTGCCGTAGTGTTTGCCATTCAGAAAACGACACTATGTGACTGGAAGACCATCCATGTTGTTTACGAGTCAATCCTCTAGGATTCTCATGACCAAACCTGGTGCACTCAGTTCTCGTCTAGCCACCTGGGCGATACTATTATCCATACGACATGGTTTTTATTCCACAGAAGACTATCAAAGGTCAAGCCCTGGCTGACTTCTTAGCAACCCATCTAGGCTCAGAAACATCCAGAATCTATGAAAATTTCCGACGAAGTCGTCGCCTCGAACCTGACTTCGTATGACGCCATTTGGAATGTTCTTTATCGGTGCTTCAAGAACGGGGCCACAAGGTGATATCGTCGCTGGAGTCGGGGTAGTATTAATTTCCCCCTCTCGGTTGGTGGTCAATCGGGCATATTTTTTACAGAACCCTGTTCAAACAACGTAGCCAAATATAACGCTCTAGTCATCGGACTCCAATTCGCAAAAGAAGAGGGGATCAAGTATCTGGAAGCATATGGTGACTCATAGTTGGTTGTTAACCAGATCGAGGTTCATACGAGGTTCGCAATGAGGACCTGATTCCCTACTATCAGACAGCAATTGCCATCATTGTAACCTTAGAATGATTCTTTATAGAGTATGTTCCTAGGCTCCAAAATATTAAGCCGATGCCCTAGCAGGTCTCGCCGCTTCCTTGGCACTTCCAAATGATACTCACCATCTAGTCGACATAATAGGCCATGAGCTGGTCTGTCCCAAGGACAATCTTCAACTGGGTACGAGTTACTCCGCCCAGATAACCAACACATACAAGACTGGAGACGCCCGCTCATCGACTTTGTAGTCTATGAATTCTGCCAGAGAATGTGAAGGAAGCAACTTCAATCAGAAAATGCTCCCTCAGATTCTTCTATGATACGGAGACGAAAATGTTATATCGACGATCCTACGATGGGCTACTATTAAGATGACTGTCAAATACAGAAGCCAAAGAAGCCTTACTTGAAGCTCATGACGGCGCTTGTGGGGCTCACCAACCTGGCCCGAAATTGCAAGATCGTCTCCGCGGATGGGTTATTACTGGCCCACAATGGTAGCAGATGCAGTTGATTATGCAAAGAAGTACAAGGTTGCAGATCGACGCAGATTTCATACATCTGCCATCTGAATTCTTGCACCCGACAGTGGCCTTTTGGCCATTTGAAGCATGGGGAATGGACATCATTGGGCCAATCACCCCGCCGTCGTCTAGAGGGCATCGGTTTATACTTGCAATCACCGATTACTTCTCCAAATGGGCAGAAGCTGTCCCTGGCAGAGGTGAAGACATCGAACGTGATTAGCTTATAAAATATCATGTCATCTACCATTTTGGACTGCCCCGGAGGATTATTCACGACAATGGTCCGCAGTTCGCAAGTCACGCTTTCTATCGATTTTGTGACAAGAATCAGATTCAGAACATGGCCTCGACAGCATGTTGCCCATCGGCTAACGGTCTGGCTGAAGCTTTCAGCAAAACCATAATCAAGCTCCTCAAAAAGTTCGTGTCTGCAAACAAACACGACTGGAATGAAAAGTTGGTGAGTGCTTATGGGCGTATCGCACCACAATTCGGACGGCTACAGGAAATACACCGTTCTCCTTAGTTTACGGGAGCGAGGCAGTCCTCCCATTGGAGACTCAGATTCCCTCACTTCGAGTGGCCCTTACTTACCGGTTAACGTCGGACGATAACTACTACCGACGGCTACAAGAGTTGGAAGCATTAGATGAGAAGCATTTACAAGCTCGACAAAGCATAGAGCTCTACCAAGCGCATCTCTCGGGCTTTCAACAAGAAGTCAAGCAAAAATATTCCAAGTCGGCGATCTCGCCTTGGCCATTCGCAGACCAATGGTCATGACTCACAAGACCCCTGGTAAATTCTAGCCTAAATGGGAGGGTCCGTTCATCATCGAGACCGTATTCTCCAACGTCACGTACCGTCTCGCAAAACAAAATGGAGACTTGCTCATGATGCCATCAACGACAAGTTTCTCAAGAAATATATCTAAATGACATCTTCCAATTATCTCTTAGATTGTGAGTTATGTACCCTCTGGTATCGCTGAACTTACACTTGACCTCAAATCTCGCAGATTGTTGAGTTATGTACCTTCAGGTACCACTGAACTTACTCTCTGACTACTCCGAATGGATTTATATCTCATCTCCTGGTCATATCTATGAACTTCCACATTAAACTTTTTTCCACCAGAGTTTGCCTCAAAATCTATTACCCGTACCACCAGTGCGTAGAAGGATAATAGGTCCATAAAACTTATCCTAATCTATTACTCGTACCATCAGTGCACAAAAAGGGTAATAGGTCCATAAAATTCTCCAACGAAAAAACAACCACGTTCATATTACCTCTGAGTTGTTTTCCATTAATCACAAACAAATCACCCAATGCATAGAATTTCCACGTTGATAGTACCTCTGAGTTGTTCTGTGTATCCCCATTAGGCCTACTCCTACCACGTCCTCATTACCTCTGAGTATGAAGGCTCTATTTTTGACCCATATTTACCACGTCCTCATTACCTCTGAGTAAATATGTTGGTTTTCTCTCCACTTATTATCAGTACTCGCATCGCCAGTACACAAAAAGGGTAATAAGTCCATAAAAGTTATCGTAATCTATTACTCGCACCATAGGTGTACCAAAGAGTAGTAGGTCCACAAAATATCATTCAAATCTATTTCTCGCATTTACAGATGCACAAAAGGGCAATAGGTCCACAAAAATCCCCCAGTGGCATGTTCTTTATCAAACACAAACTGTATTAGGCCCTCTAGTACAAGCACCACAAAATACCACAAATAAAGAATGGAGTGAACATATTCTGTTTATTCAAAAATAGTTACATTCATAGGACTACATCGACAGCAGAAAAAAAGAAAGGAAAAATCTAGTAATACATAGTTTGGTCAGTTTGACAGCACTTCGTCTTCATCAAAAAGCAGTTTCGTGGCCCTCGAAAGAAGTCATGTTTTACTGCTGAGAAGCAAACAAGGCTGTTGAATCTCCAAGGAGCTGCCGGAGGAGGGCAAATATAGCATGCTATCCTCCCCTCCGTATTGCGGATGCATTTGCCACGTCCCCCGAAGGACCATACCTTCAAAATATCATCCCTGATGGTGGTTTCGCCTACTTGGAGAGCCGTGAAGGCAGGACGTTCATAATGACGCCTGACCACCGTCCAACTCTCCGAGGTATAAAGGCTCTTCCTACCACCTGGGAAAACTCTTCCGAAGCATGAAGAGTCCTGAGTTGTTTGATGTGTATGCCAAAATGGCGCAGGAAAAACTCTTCCAAAGCATGAGAAGTTTTTGAGCTGTCTGATGTATGTGTCAGAATGGTGTATTTTCACTCTATCGCGACACCAGTCCTGGAGAAGTTTGCTAGCCAGATCCCTATAAAACATAAAAAAGGGCTAAGCACCAAAAAGAAAATAAAGAACTCTATTTTTTTTAGTTACGCGGCCTAGCCAGCTGTACGGCCAGCCAAACAGAACTCATGCGCCCAAAGTCATGAGGCCGACTTCATGAAGTACTCATGCAGCTCAGTCATGAAGCACTTATGCGGCTCGTCATGAATGTTCATGCAGCTCAATTATGAGGCATTTATGCGGCTTTGTCATGAAATACTCATGCGACCCAGTCATAAAAGTACTCATGCGGCTCCGTCATGAGGCAATTATGCGGTCCAGTCATACAGTATTCATGCGGCCCGATCATAAAGTGCTTGCGACTCAATCATGAGGTACTTATGCGACTCAGTCATGAAGTGTTCATGCGAATCAGTCTTGAGGCACTTATGCGGTTCAAGTTCGAATTAGCAGCAGTTATGCGACCCAGCTCATGCGACCCTATCATACAGAACACATGCGGTCCAAACGAGATAGGGCATGCATCGACCAAGCTTAAAGCGCAGAGGTAGTAATATGACAGGCCCGCATGAAATATGCGATATAGCCATTCAAAATTTCAGTCAACGTCTTCCCACCGTCCTTACTCTTGAGAGGGGGTTGCACGTTGGAATGAATGGAAGGAGCGTCTGTCGCTCTCGACGGAGAGGCAAGTCCCCTCCCTTTGGCCGCAACACCAGTTGACTTGGAAGCATTTAAGCCATAGCAGAAAGTATAATGAAGTCGAAGGAGAAGAAGGTGAAAGAGGAAAATCTCTCTCCGAATGACCCCTATTTATAGAGTTGTTGAAAAGTGCCTCTTCGATTCTCGAGATCATTAAAGATAATGACGATGTTTGGGGACTTTATCCCTAATTAACCGTCGCTTTATCTTGAAGAGCGCCTCTTCATTTCTCAAGATCATTAAAGATAATGTCGACATTTGGGGACTTTATCCCTAGTAACCGTCGACTTTATCTCGAAAAGAGACCCACAACCGAATTAAGAAAATTAAATACAGCAGTGACAGCTGGCAGGCTGATGGGGTCTCTCGCAGCTCGAGGTTTCCCTGCGCTCAATATTTCCCTGCGGCTCGAATCGCTTTGCGGCTCGAAAATTCCCTACGACCTGAAGACTCCCTGCGGCTTGACATATCTCCATGCTTCTTATTCAAAGGATTTCAAATTTGCAATTTGAAAACTTTAAAGGGGGTCTTGTAGAAGCATAAAAATATAGGCTTCATGCGGATCAATTTGCCGCATATGTACTTTGGGCCAAATAGGTCTGCATAAAGGAGAGCCGCATGACAGATTCAATGCTTTATGTGGCCCGTCGACAACCAGCTGCAGAAGAAAGATATGTGGCAAAGAGGATCAGTTCGCGTGATAAAGCTAACAAGTTCTGTCAAAACTGACAAAAATGATAGCCCTGACACTTTACAAAAAAATAAGACGTGATACGTCACCAAAAGCAGGGTTCATACGCTTTCATGCGGCCAGAAGGAGTGTTACCTAAGCCGCATGAACCTTATACAGCTCAAACATATGCAGCCCCAAAGTCTCGAACTTCATGCGCCCAAGGGTGACTGTGACCCAAGCCACATGAGCTTTATACGGCCAAAATACAGAATTTATGCGGCTTAAAAGTCCTTAAGCTATTTGCGGGCCAAGGAAGTTTGCGATTAAGTCGCATGAGTCTCGTGCGGCCCCACATGGTCGAAAATGAGAGACTCATGCGGCTCAAAATGATTCCTGCGATATGACACGTGGCAGGCTGACAAGTCTTAAACTACCCAGATTTGCTGTAACAAAATCCAACAAATCGACAGATGGCGGCCAAAGAGCGGGTCTTCATGTGCTAATTAGCCACGTGGCCACAGGCCATCTATGCGGCTCAACATACATACCACTATAAATAACAGGGTGCCACACCCGTGCAAAAGGCTGGCAACCTTCGAAAATAATTTCTTCAAGAGCTAAGGACTGCATCAGATAGTCCAAGGAGTAAGGCAGAGTTGATAACACTTTCCCGAGCCTCTACCGTCACCTCCAGAATCAAAAACTAAACAATTATACTTAGATTGTTTCCTAGGATTTGTTTCTAGGCTTTTCTTTGTACAAATGAGTTTGCAATCAATTTCAGTTTCTGTAATACCTGTCTTTGATTTTTAATGAAAACGTACCTCTGTTGGATTTTGTCTCAAAACCTATTACTGCACCACTAGTGCGCAGAAGAGTAATAGGTCCACCAAAGATTATTCATGATTATCGTGTATCACGTCCATATTACCTCTGATACCCACAGTCTCTTGACTTAACACATGTACCCAACCCGGGATAAAAGACATAGTGTTAAGACCACAAAACTATCACGTCCTATTACCTCTGTTGGGTTTTGTCTCAAAATCTATTACTCGCACCACTAGTGCACAGAAGAGTAATAGGTCCACCAAAAATTTTGATTATCGTGTGTCACGTCTTATTACCTCTGATACCGATGGTCTCTTGACTTAACAACTGTACCCAACTCGGATAAAAGACATGGTGTCAAGACCACAAAATCTATCACGTTTATATTACCTCTGTAGGTTTTTTTCAAATCTATTACCCGCACTATCAGTACGCAAAAGGGTAATAGGTCCACAAAAGTTATCCTAATCTATTATTCGCACTACCGGTGCACAAAAGAGTAGTAGGTCCACAAAATATTATTCAAATCTATTGCTCGTATCTCCAGATGCACAAAGGGCAATAGGTCCACAAAAAGTCCCCCAGTGGGATGTCCTTTATCAAACACAAATGCTGTATTAGGCCCTCTAATACAAGCACTACAGATACCTCAAACAAACAAAGGAGTGAATGTATTCTTTTTATTCAAATCAGTTGCATTCATAGGATTACATCTCAAAAAAGAGAGGAGAAAGAGCTGAAGAAAAATCTACTACTCATCAGCAACACATAGTTTGGTGAGAATATCTTCCAGCTGTGCAGTTGAGCGTCGATTCTCAGTTTGGCTTGACGTTCAGCTTCCTGGGTCAACTTTCAGCATCCTCAAGATGTGCATGAGCTTGCTAATTTTCCTCTAACTTTTTAGTGCACCTCCAAGCGGCAGAGGCTCGTGTGACCTCATCGGTCTCCTTGCAGATCTTCTCTCTCTCTTGACGAGTGGCTTGGAGCTTAGTCTACAGAGATGTTGGCTTGGCTTGGAGCTGGAGGAGTTGCTCGTTAGTTTCGGTCATAGAACGAACTGTGGTCTCCTCATGAGTTAAGTAAATCTCTTCCTCTCGGCTCAGCTTGTCGTATTTAAGAGACATCTTATGGAGGTCCTTCTCCAAGGTGGGCTTGGTCGTCTCCTGTACAACCTTCACTTTTTCTACGGCTGTTGTGAGGAAGGCACGCTCCTGTTCCACTGCAGCGAGCACATCGACCTGACGCAACTGTTGCAATTGGGTTAGGCGTCGATCAGCCTCTACTAGTTTATGCTATAAAAAGGTAGCCATCCCTTCTCCACCCGGGAACGTCTTCAGCAGTTCAACCTGACCGCAGGCACAATGACGAGCTACGGCAAATGACATTCTCTCCTTAAAGCAGCCTCAACCCCCCATTTCAAATGACGGTAAAAGCTCTCGACTATGTCCTTAGACGACTCGTCTAAGTTCTCCAAAGAGGACGACATCGAAGGAATAATACCTAAGGAAGCTGAAGGCATCTGGGAAGGAGGCACAACAAACTTGACGACCCTGTTAAAAGGGAAACAAATTCCGAGCGATGAGATTTCTGCGCGGCGGTAATCTCCTCCTCTGCGGTCCGAAGAAGCTAAAACTGGGCAGAGCAGAAAGTTCAACTTTCGGAAAGAGGCAGCTTCAATCGATCCCGCATCCACCAAAGAGGTTGAAGGAGCTGGGACTTCTGTGCTTAATACGGTGGAAGGCCCCTCAACTCGAACGGGAAGAGAGGGACACTTCTTGTTGTACCAAGTCGGCCCCTGGATCCTTTTCTATCCCTTCCTCCGCTGGCCACATCCACCATCGTAGTGGAGAGACAGGTCCTGTAGGTCCAGAACAACCGACAATCAGCTTGACCCGAAGAATATGGAGTTGAAGCGAAAAAATCTCCTCATTGGTAAGAATGTGACATAGCTTACCAAAGGTGAGGACAAAGACTAGGGCTCAGTCGGAGTAGTCTCAGCTCTTTCCGTCGCCTCCACATCTCCTGTAAGGTCAGCAGCGCGCCCGAACCATCCACATCTGCCTCCTCAGCCCCTGTTGCTCCGGGCAGAGACGTAATTATATCAACACCAGTTTGTAAGGATCCTGCAGCTCCAGGGTCAGATCCCAGAGAGGGAACTGCATGGGCAGCGTCTGATGATAGAAGGTTTGCTTTCTCCAATGCCTGCAGAGGAGAGCCTTCAGATAACATTCCAAGGACAACATTGGGGCTTGTCGTAAAAAAACTTACCCCCATGTTGACTTCGGTGTCACTACCCATTTCTTCACGGCAGGACCTCGGAACCTAGCCACAACTCGCTTCTGGAAACGAAGCCTATCAATGACAGGGGGTTCAGGCCTGCTTCGTTTACGCGAAGGATTCGGTACTGGGAAGGCACGCGCATCACCAAAGGACTTACAGAGGGCTGGAGATCTTCAGAGTTATCTTCCTCCTCCTCCGTGCTGTCAGAGTCAGAATTAGAAGCTTTCCTCTTCCTTTCCCCATCCTCTTGTGGAGTCCTTCGGTCGCTCCTCCAATTTTGTACCAACAATAAAACTGGTACGGGGATCAAAGTCATTGGGAGGCGCATTCACGGACACATGACGAAGGCCGCCTATATGCGAATGCCCCAAAGTTTTGGTGTCAGGCAGAATGAAGCGGGCCTGGGTGTGATCGCGAATAATAGTGCCAGGCCCGAATACCATCCAAGGTGCTCCCCTCGAAACCCAGGCAGGAATTAGGGTTATTCAAATATAATGACTATACCCAAATTGCTGAGAGTACCGGCTGGGTAAGTATGGCTCCAAGTATACAACATTGCGGTTGCGGTACACCAGATGTGAGGGACGGATATCTGCAACCAGCAAGACATCTTTTCAGACAGGGCCTAGGGCGCAACAGCACTATCAAGGTGAACGCGTCCCATCTCTTCCTCAGTAAAAGATGGGACCGACACAAAAAAGGAGTATCTGTCCACCCGTGCAAGAGAGGCTCGAGTTAAGAAAAGTGGTAAGTTTCAGGGCATGTCGCAATAGTGATAGATGAAGGCATCGTCACTTATCGTATTACTCTCCGGGCTAGGTCGCATCAGAGAGGAGCAATGCATCAGCAGCCACCCTATTAAATAATGGTACGGCATCTCAATTCTGTTGAAGGGTTACATAAATTCACGAGCGATAACTTTTGACGTGAAAATACGAAGACCCCGATGGATGCTGCATACCATAGCTGGAAGCGGAGCCAACTTGCCTCCAAAGACCAGCTTTACCGTCGAAAGGATTAGGTTGCGACTGATCCTCTCAATCATACCAGAGCCCCCCGAGACGACGCAAACCATCAGTCATATCATCAGATATCCGGCCAGGTGGCCTTAGCAGATAAAGGCTGGGTATCATGATAAAATAGTTAAAAGTGTCGCTCAGACTCCGAACCTGTCACCAGCAGCCCGGCCCTCTTGGTGCTTGCACCTGAGCACCCACTTGTTCCAGAGACTGGGGACTCTGAACACGACCCGACCGAAGGCGTAAGGTTAAAAAGATAACCAATCCAAGCCTTGGTATGAGGAAGGTTCCCTTCCGAACTGTCGTCCTTTTTCTTGGATATTTGTTGACAGGTGTTATGGTGACATAGCACTTCCTGATATACGGCAAGGAATCCGGGAAACTGTCGTTCTAGTTCCTCAAACTCTTTGTTTGTCGGGTACACTCCTCATAAGCTTCATCTCCCCAGGGTAATTTGGACACATCATGCATCTGGTGAAATGCAAGCCCCATCTCTCCCCTGGAGTAAAGAAGGTCCCAGTCCGACAGTTGTA